>JASTWQ010000630.1:0-98727 GCA_035220615.1 Leptothorax acervorum | reverse complement strand
TCGGAGCCTGGTTCTGGAGCCGCCATTTTTTAATAAAAATTTTTGAAAAAATTTATTTTTGTACCTCAAAGCAAGTTCTATAAAGTACTTTTGACGAAAATTCAATAATATTTACTATACTATTTTAAAAAAATCCCGAAATTGACCTTTTCTTTTTGACGCCCAGGGTGGCCTTACCCCTTAAAAATTGCGTACAAGTATGCTGATTAGTTAATCTGTTAATGACATTTTAACAGAAAATTTGATAGAAAAAATTATTAAAAAATTTCATGAAAACAGAATATAGAAAGATAATTACGTTAGCACAATCTCATAATTTTCATCAAAATCGTTTTTAACTCATCGTAAATGAATTTAATGCTTCCGTTTAATGCATTATAATTACTATAAAAAAGAATACTCTATCAAAACTGCATCCTCCATATAAATTCAACACGACTTATTTATAATTCACACATATAAGACATAATTGTAGATTATTAATATTAATAAGAGTATGACATTAGTTTATATTTAATAGAAAATATAATAATTAACACAATTTGGCAGTTTATTCACGATAGTAATAATGCGATGAGAAAAAAAATGTATCACAGGTGCGAACTTTACGATGTATATTTCTTACATCAAAGTGCTTTAAAAACAATCAGGATTTCTTTTCTAATAAGTCTTATTGTTGAGACTTTAAGTTTCTTAAATGTCAACTGGCATTTCACTATATAATTGATTACAACTAATCATTTTAGTATTATCCATCAATTGTAAAATTGCTATTGCAAGTAACAATTTTTTTCCATTATTTATTACACACACACACACACACACGCACATATGTACATCTTAATAGTTGTTTTCGAGCGCGTTAATTATTGAATTGGATCGGACTTGAAATAATGAACAACGCAATTTTTTACGCTTAAACTCGAAAACTTCTTTACTACATTAAACTATATTAATTACAGCTATTCATTGATTAAAGTTCACTTCTTGAACTTTCTCTTTGAAGTAATAATTGGTATATTATACATGCAGAACGGAGAAAACAATTTCTTGATGTTGCGACGACTAATACTTAGCGATTTCCTTTTTAGCGAATGCCTGATTGTTATACATGATCGAGTGGCGTGCGGACAAAGTCTTGCCACTTTATTCTTTCGATTTTCTAAATTATTTTCTAATATTCTAATTTATTCGAATAATATTCTAACTTATTTTTTATATATTTTTATTTTTTTATTTTTTTCTTTTTCTTTTTCTTTTTCTTTTTTTTTTATTTTATATTTTTTCTTTTTTTTTTCTTTTCCTTTTTTTCTTTTATATTTTTATTTTTTATTTTTTTTAATTTTTAATTATTTTTTGAATAATTACACATGTTTTCATTACGCCATATAGTCGTAACTTAGCTATTAATATAAATAAAGTAAAGTAAACATAAATACAAAACAAAATGAAACGATAAGGCTTGTTTACATCGGTCGAATTCGTCGGGCGAGTAGCCACTCCGTCAGAGAAATAACGTTGTTCCAGATGAAGCATAAGCTGTCAACGAAAGGAAATGTACTGGTCTCCCACCAACTGTGATTCACGGTAGAAGCTCTTGGAGATATTCTTGCAGCCATCGGTGCCAGAGATACATGCATTGCAAATGATACCAGCGGTTGAGACGGTTTTCTGACAATTTAATTAATAATTTAATTAATAATAGTTGCGGCAATGAGTACAATGCCGATTAAAAAATGCCCTGGCAGAGCATGATCAGCATCAATGCTATGCTAGATCATTTAAACAAGTGGCGCTTGAATGATTTGACCGTTGCTTCCCATAAGCCTCCAAAGTGCAGTGCAGCAGGGGGATTAAAACACCAACGCACCCGATCGTTAATTAGATGACCGGCGATGGCACCGTCGCTGTGTTGAACAGATAGGCTTCTACGCAACACAAAACGGCATAATGCTGCTAAGAAAACCTTCGCCGTGTTGTTCGATGTGACTTTCAAACGAACTTTCGATGCGGTCCTAACACTCAAGCATACAAAAATAATAATAATAAATATCTTGTATGCCTTGTGTCCCTCCTTGATGTACGAAGGTAAATGCTGGGCTCGGCAGAGTCCCATATGCAGAATGGGCCTGAATGGAATGACTGTTGGTTCAGGCAAGTTACCCATAGTCGGCTGGAGTCAGAATATTTGTTATCGCAGATAGGCACCGATGTATCTGTATCTTGACCATTAAACTTCTGCGTAGTCCAATATTTCTGCAGGTGAATAAGGTTGAGTGTAGGTTGTATTCCCTCATGTAATGTTTTCTTCTGTAACAGGCGTTGATCATAAGCTTATAGTGATGTGACAAGCTTAATGATGACAAAGATGACAAGATGACAGGATGTCTTGTCAAAACTGAGAAGCAAATGATCTGTAGCAGACCTCATGCAGTTCATAAAAGATATGCGCTTTATGATACGCCTGTACATGAAGATACAGTTGGTGTATCTTCCAGTAGGCGACCTTGCAGATTCCGCATTGGTCAGGTTCCATATTGTTATCTGGAATCATGCATCCAAGAATACATTCCTCAATTTGAACAGTATACTGCGTTCAGGTAGTGCCTCCAGATAACAGCTCATTCTGTCTTGTAGAAAGTGATGTGTGCAATGCATGTCCAAGTGATCTCATCCTCCTCTTTTCTTCATGTAGTGTTTTCTTCTGTGACAAGCGTCGATCATAAGCTTAGTGATGTGATAAAGCTTAATGATGACAAAGATGAGAAGATGACAAGATAACTTGTCAAAACTGAGAAGCAAATGATCCGTAGCAGACCTCATGCATCCAAGAATACATTCCTCAATTTGAACAGTATACTGCGTTCATTTAGTGCCTCCAGATAACAGCTCATTCTGTCTTGTAGAAAGTGATGTGCAATGCATGTCCAAGTGATGTCATCCTCCCGCTTCAACTCTTGCGTGTCTAATGTGAGTATTCAGTGCAATGCCGGCGATGTGGCTATGCGTGTTGTTGAATGTATACGTCTCAGCCAATACGAAGCCGTAACCAATACAAGCTGCAACAATTTACTTTAACTGAAGAATTGAAAAAGATGTGACTCCTCTGTATGGATGGCCATAACCGCTTGTACGATCTTCCGCTACTCCGGCAGTTCACTGAGTAGTAATAGCTGTCCCAATGACAGGACAAATTTCAAAGACACCAAGCTGAAAATAGCAAGGTGTACAATCGCAGAAGTAATCTCTTATTCTCCATAATGCTTGAAGAGAAGAGATAAAACCGATCAAAATTATCCTTGTAGTGAGATTTTCACAGTCATCTTCAGATAACGCCACTTCTCGACGTTGAAGATTGTCTTCCAACGATGGAATTGAAGTAAAGGTCAATCTTCATATTTTGCGGATATCTTCATATGTTGCAGTCGAATACGCGAAAAAGTCCTCCAAAGAGCGTGCAGAAGTTTCGATTCATGTAATGTAAAACCCTCAGATTCTCGTAAATCGCTGGCGGTATCGAGAAATTTGCTCTTCTACAGAAGTTTGTTCTACTAGTCTCACGTAATAAATCTTAAGGTAATCATGCCTGATAAGAGCATACAAAAATTTATAATCCTGCTTCCTATCGAATTTCGACCAGTAAGAACTTACACAATTAGTGAGATTATTTGACATGCCATTTTCAAGTTTTCGTACGCACACAAAATACAATTCTAAAAATTCGCATTGGGATTAAATGATTTCTATCATATTTGTTGTTTCGCAGTTTACTGACTCTTAAAAAGCAAACAAAATTGACAACGTTACTATGACCAACGTATTTACGAACTTCACACAAATGCTAAGGTGAGAAATTCAAAGGACTAAGAAATATAAGCGCATTTACTATAAAATTATAACGGAATTCAAAGAGTGGGTAACGCAATTCTTTACACTTAAATATAGTTTAAGTCATACATTTCAATCTGGAAATTTCTTTTTACAAATATATGTAGGTACCTATACACCACTGAATCGTTGATTTAAAAACGCATTTTGAACAAAAGTTCTTTTTAAAGTTCTATTTTTCACGTAGCGTGTAGAACGGAGCGAATAATTTTTTGCTCTTTGCGACAACGCGAGTGACGTCTTTTGAAGCGCGAAAGCTTCTTAAGGGGATCCTGCACCCGTCTGTAATTTCTATATTACCAATTTTCTTTTGAGAAACATATCTTTTTATTATGGCTTTACAGAATGAAAAATCCTTTTCAGAAGTTAAAGTACATGCACTAATGATGTCCACGCTGGTCGATTTTATGCCGAAAACAAAAATAATTTCAAAAATGCAGATTTTCTCACGTCAAGTCATGACAACACATTTGCTTCATATAAACATTCTACAATTTGTTGTTACAAAATAAGACCAGCCTGGACAACGGATAACATGAAGAAATAACATACCGTAGATAGAATTAGGCTCAGACACGTAATAAAGAAGATATGCTGCTCAAAAGATTATATAACCTTGTCTATCCTTGTCTATTATTATTGTCTATACAGGGACAGATATAGAATTTCGTCGGTAATACAGACGGATGCAGGATCCCCTTAACAACTTATTTTTCTAATTTTCTAGATTATGCGACAATATTCTAACTCTTATTAAAGCATAACATGCTAATTCTTCTACTTCATAGATGACAAATCAAACAAGTATCAATAAGTTTTAAATTGTCGAACAATTTAGATAAAGAAAGCGAAATTTATGACATTTTTTGTCTCGATAAAGAGATATTGTTCAAAGCGATAGATAAGTTATACAAAAAATAATTTTTTTGTGTCAAATATGAGAAAATGAGATTATCAAATATTCTCAAAAATAACTGCATTTTTCCTGTCGTTTTGAACAATACTCAAAAATAAAAATATATTAAATTGAAAGCGGTCACATATATACAATGATATACCTATTCACTATAGTTACGAAAACATATTATAACTTTTTGCAGTTTTATGTCAAGCGAGATCTGACATGTTTTATAGTAGCTCTTTTTACCTAACTTTTCAAACATTTGAATAAATTATAGTTAGTAAACTACATTTTGGAATTTTTATAAATTCTTTCAGATAATAAAAAATTTCTTTGATTCATGTCAGATCCGTCAATTAGTTAAAATCTATAATAAAAAAGTCTATCTTCGATTATATGCCAAAAATAATTTAAACTGTAAAAATTTATAAACCTTTTAACTCAAATAAAACCTTGCCCTCAACGAGATGTGTGTGCGTGTTACGCATTTATAATTCTTTATAAATATTTATAATTCTCTAACGTTGTTGTTAATTGGAATACATAAATATCAGCTGGCATTTGAGAAATATGAGATCTTATAATAGAAATATAATACAATCTTTAATAGAAAAAGAATCTGTTTCTTTTAATAAATCTTGATACAAGAAATTCATCCTGTAAATCTCTGCAACAGTGATACATTTTTTCTCGTCACGTTACTAGCGTGCAAGACCAAATTGTCAAATTGTGCTTATCAAGAGACACGGTAGTAACTCGCGCCATGTGTACGCACCAGCGACGCATTAGCGGCGAGACCGATCCGTGTATCTATACGCGAGCCGCTCGATTCCTAGCACCTGAGATTATCATATCTCAGAAATGACTGGGTCAATCAAGTTTTTAATAGCTCTAATCGATAGCTTAACTTTGAATTGTATAAGAAAAGTGTATTTATATTTTCACTATACGTGTCTTATATTAGGTGAATATATTATAAATCGTTATTATCGCGGTGGTCGGACTTTGATCTTGCTCAGTTCCACAAATAAGTTATTATCGTGTGAGAACGAGCAAACCTAAATTTTCAAGGAATGTAGCAAATTCAACGCAAATAAAAATACATTATTTTATGAAAATGAGCAAAAGTTTGAAATATACCTATAATATATCACGATAACAAATAATATATCACTATGTTAATGTAATACAATAAATTGCATGTAATAAATTATATCTCATATATATGATGATGATGAGACATACATATTACATATAATGATTAAATTGTGTCATTCATTATAAAAAAGCTTCTTTATAAGAAAAGCTTTTAAAATAAAGCATACAAATAAGAATTATTTAATAATTTAAGCAGTCACATAGATACATATATATATATATTATACAGGGTGCTTCAGAAATAGGTGGCCAAACTTTAAGAGCATATTCCACTCACTGCAAGGATGAAAAAAAGTCATATAAACATGGGTTCGGAAACGCTTCCTTTCCACAAGTTATAAACATTTATTATTTACATTGTACGTATTTACATCGGACAACATGTCTCGCATCGACGTTTCATGAATTGTACTTCTATTCACCCTCTATTAGAAGTAAACAAGAAGTTATTAGATGGGTCTGTATGAATTTTTATTTATAGGGACATCTTTTAAGACTCTCGTTTATGATACTCCTGTTGCTACTGTGGAAGTACTCCACAATCGTATTATCGCTTCGTGTGACAAAATACGAAATATTCCGGGAATTTTTGAACGTCATCGACAATCCATGCGACGTCGATACGAGGCATGCATTAATGCGGAAGGAAATCATTTCTAGCAATTTCTGTGAAATAATCTTGCAGTTCAAATGTTGTTAAAGTCTGTTATAAATAAAAAATGTTTGTAACTGAAAGAAAGCGTTTCCGGACCCATGTTTATACGACTTTTTTTCATCCTTACAGTGAGTAGAATATGCTCTTAAAGTTTGGCCACCTATTTCTGAAGCACCCTGCATATATCGAGCATCTCGTCCCAAATTTTAAAATTTTTTAAAAAACACCGTGTTTAATTTATTGCATTAATAATCAATAATTACCCTATATTTTTTAATACTTTTTGCCATATTAATTACTTCAGCCAAATACCCGTTTTATGGCATCGTTATAACCATTGTACAACAAACGAAAATAATACTGTCTGTATTCTCTTTTATGACGCCAATACATAAAGCCGATTATTATTGGGACCAATAAAACTAGCATTAATATGGACGATGTCAGAATTGCTAAAACAAATAAAAGATGCTAATTAAAACTCGAGATGAGCCATCTAAAGAATAATAATTATATACAAAGTATTATTTTTAATACGCTTTATGTATTTTTTAAGTACGAGATTATTTAAACATTTAATTGTTAAATTTAATTCCCTTAAAAAATTTAATACTTTTGAGTAACTGGGCTAAGAAAGATTCAATAAGAGCTTTGTTTTATAATTTAATTTAAGTTAACGCAAAGATACGTATCTAACGAAACGGACTGTACAGAAAATAATTGTTGTATTGAAAAATACAGTTTATTTTTTGCATTTGTTTAAATTTTCATATGTTGATAATGGTTATGTTTTGGCGAAAGTTCTATCCGTTATCGAAATTTTCTGTAAGAAGGTACTTCTGACAGGAGAAACTATTGAATGGTAATGTACGTTTAATTAACGTTTATTTCAATTTTTCATCACATATAATTTAAAAGATGCGGCGTAAGGCAAAAATCAGTGTTGACAAAATATTGAAAACACTAAAAGATATCAATGATTATATCAATAAAGAAAAAGTGAATTGAAACCGCGGGCTGACCCCGTGTGGAAGGATATTTGTAAAATTTTTAATAACAAAAGATAAAGGCCACTAATTTATACGTAAGACAAGATAGACATGGCATACTGTCAAAAGTTCTTTTTTGACCAAATATTTCCCCCCAAAGCTACACAAGGAGATGTGTTTAAAAAATTACATTGTTGTCGCGCGTGGAACACGATAACTATTTTTAATAAAAACTACGTTTGTAGCTACAGGTACCAACTAACCAAAGGAGAAACCTAAATAAAGGCTCGCTCCGTTTGGTAGTTAGTCCAACAGCAAAGGTATATTAGATTCTTGTTATTATTCTTTTTGGTAAATATAATAGGGTCTCGTATATATTTAACACTTCGCAAAGGAATATACCTATATAGGGATCGACCACCCACGGCGCGGATCTTTAAATTCCTTATCTCGGAGTGAGATGCTTTTTTGATCACGGGCTATCACACGAGATTAAGGACGAAAACAATTCCTACGGAACTAAATCCCGCCCAAATAAAACTTCGGAAATAAGTAATTTTTGCATTACATTTTCGCAAAATCTTCAAATTTCTCTCTTAAAAAACTTGCTGCTTCTTGTGGAGATAAAGAAAAATGTTTAACACAAAATTTCGGCTCACTAGAGAAAAGAGCTTTCGCCGAGAGCAGATTTATTAGCGCTGGATTTAAAGCAGTTGAAAGTGTATTTCCATTTGGCTTCTCTGTTCAATAAGTTGCCGCAGCCAAAAAGAAGGCTAATGTTGATCAAGTACTTTTGAATGTATTCACAGGTACGTTGTTCATGTTATATATTGTAAAAATCATCTCATTAGCTTCAATTTCAACATTTTTCCATAATAGGTGATTTTACAAAAGGAGAATTGGGCTTTGCTGCGATTCCTGGTAAAGAAGAAAATTTCAAAAAAAGTATTGAGAAAACGATAGAATATGCAAAAGCCTGTAAAATGTCAGTATATTCATTGTAATGCACAAACTCGATTGAAAATTTATTCTTGTGATACTCCATGTTATATAATAAGGAATTCTATCCTTAACAGGATTCATGTAATGTCAGGAAAAGTGGAAACTCCTACAACTGCTAACGATGTAGTTTATGAAAAAAATCTGTTGTACGCCATTGAAAAATGTCAAAAAGAAGATATCGTTGTCATTGAACCAATTAATAAGTAGGTACAGTGTACCAAATTACTATATGAATAATTTTCAAAAAGGTACGAAGAGTGGAAGAGTTAAAATTTATATTGTCTGACTTTACTTTTACTTGTAATAAGATGCTATTAGAATAATTTTTTTATTCTTATCGCAGGTTAAGATTTGGTGAAGAAGATAAACAATGCATACTTTAAGCTGTTAATGGATATCTTTCATTTACAACATTGCTGTGGTAACATTACAAAAAGTATTCAAGATTTTTTACCTTATGTAGGTTAGTAACTTTACAATATATTATTTCTTAGATTCTCTTTTTGTGTATAGTTTTATTACTTTTATCAATATATTATATTCTATTATAATGTATTATATTATAATTTCAAAATTGCAATTTATTATATGTGTATTTTATGCATTTATACAATTTAATCAATATAAATAATATAAATAAAAACGTTTCATCGTGATATATCAACACTGTCATTTTCATATTACTCAAATAATATATATTCAGTATATTATTTTCATAGGTCACATTCAAATAGCTCAAGTTCCTGATAGGCATGAACCAGATACTATATACTATATATCATTTTATTATTAACAGAGAAATAGTGCATAATAATAATATATACTTATTCATAATACAATAATACAAATTTCATTTTATAACAATTAATATGTTGTCTAGATACATCAATTTATGACGTACTACATTATGAGAACATATGCCAAGTCTTCCGAATAAACAAGACATCCCACAACTCATGATCTTAATTTTAATTCTCTGACCAATTTAAAATTAAGTTTTCTTCGCAGAAAATATTGAGAAGTCATCACAATAACTTTTTAATTTTAAAAAGTTATATATTTCTATAATTAAATTTTGAATTAAAATTCCTTTACAGTTTACTTCAAATTAACAAAAGTAAAGAAAACATTACTTTATTATTTTATCTGTATATAAAAAATTCAATTTACAAGATTAATCATTTTTAATTCAACAATTATTGCCTCGATATTTTCATTTAAGAAAAACCAACTCCAAATTCGTCAGGAAACCTGTCATTAAAATTAGTCATGAATCATGGGACATGCATTGTACTTCAATTGCGATAAGTCTTATATTTATATATACAGCTACTAAGTAAACTGTCAAATAATAACAAATATCTATATATAAGTATAATTTGTAAGGAATGATTGCTATATGTAAAGTGGCATTTTGATACGCTTTGATCAATTTGAACAAGATTATTGTCTTGATCTAAGAATCGAGCCTATAAAGTACCTGATTTATGTAGGGAGATGGGGAGTCAAATTCGGTTTCATCACCCCATTGTTGGATGCCGGGACCTAATAGAGTATGAGTATCTTCATTGCACAGCCGCTCGGGAAAGTTTACCCCGTCTCCAAAACTGCAAGCCATACCCTACCTTCTACTCAGTGTCATCCCATGTCTACAACCCTTATGGCGTAACTATATCTTACTACATTTTCATTTTTTCAATCTTTATTTTTTTACTCATTTAATTCATTTGTGTAACCGACTTCACGAAATGAATAAGCATCATAAAATAAGTAAAAGAAAGATACTTCTTAAAAAAAGGATAATTGTACATAGTTACACCACTTTTATACTACAAGTACTGTCCATAAGAACCAGATGCACAATATCTCAACTCAAGTCACTAATTATAAAAATTTTACACGAATTGTAGTCTTCAACTAAAATTTTTAATATAATATAAAACAAAATTTATAATATAATATAAAAAACATACAACTTTACCATAAAAATCAATCTCTTAATTTCTCTTTTAATTTCTTTTACATAGATAGATACATTTAAAAATATATCATCGTTAAATTTTTCAATACACATTCTGTAGCAAATACATATTTATTTATATAAATAAGATATTAAATATAATTAATAGATATATTTTTAATTTTGCTCTACCTATTAATTCGAAGGACAGAAACGATCGTCTACGATCCACTCTTGATATAATTAAGAATTTTGAGTTTAACACATACAAGATTTTGGATAATGTTGTTGATGAAACATGTCGTTTGATTACTAACTCGTTACATAAATTTCTTAGCAAAAATAGTCACATGAATCATATTGACACGTATTTCACACGAGAATTCATGCAATGCAAGAAATTTCTTCGCAATAACAGTGATGTCCTTGTCACTAAAGCTGGTAAGGGCCAAGTAACCGTTATCTTAGATAAGAATTCATATCTGAATCAAATGACGGAAATGCTTAGTGACCAAACTACATATAAAAAACTAAAGAAAGATCCGATCAACAAAATAACTTCTAGTATCCATGATCTGGTCAAATCCTGGCGTGACAAGGGCATCATTAATGATTATACATACTGAGACCGGCGTTTTCCTTTGACAAGGTTTAGATAAACAATATATTTAATTTCACGAATAACGCCGACACCCGGCGCGGCCTGGGTCAATGGCTGCCAGGGCTCTGAGTGATTGCGACAAATTATTTACTAGTTGGGCGCCAGTTAGTTTTATGAGAACTAACAAACTCCTATTTCATACTTAAGTTTTCGTAGTCGGCTAGCGATTTCAAGCAATCGAATATGAGACAACACAAGGGGAGTTCCGTCGGAAGACCCAAGGAATGTTGCAAATGTCAAGAGAAAGTCAGAGAGATAAGCAAGCGATATATAAGTGTATTGAAAATTGACTTACATTACAGGTTACGTAACTGTTCGCCACAAAACGGGCCACACAACTCGTTCACAATTGTTATTCGCACGCCGCCTACACAATTACGGCGTTGACAAATCTGTATCGACAAAACTACTCGAAAACCGGCAGACAACTGATCGATTTCGCACCAAAATTTACGCATGGACTGATCACGCCGAAGACCGACGGAAAAGTCCCCGAGATCCCTCGGTCGCCTCGCTACCACGCGCCCACCCCTCCGATCCTACTAATCGTTACGGGTCGATACTTTCCGTCAGATACAGCCACGCTATTGGCTCTCCGTCTCGACGGTTTACAAGGGTCGGCGCCCGTGCAGCGCGGGCAACAGAAAATGTACAATCGGTATCCTATAAAAATTTTGTCGGATCGACCATTACATCGAGTGTCGACGCCGAGGGAACGATTTCAATTTTCCTGTCACACTCCCCTCCCTCGAACCTTGGCGTCGTGAACAAGATGTTCGGAGGATTTCGTGCAAGCTGTGTGTTTTCGTTCTGCTGCTCAACTTATAGTCACCTGAAAATCTCCCTTCCATCAACAAATTGTGGATATGACGTTTCTCATTGACTTCGGCAATTTGAGGAAGGAATGTTAGTAGGTGAAGTTGGAAATGATACACCTACTACTACGGTGACAAATATATTTTGGAGTCAAGGATAACTTAAATTATGCTTTATAATTTTATAGCAACTAATGCTTACTTACTAGGTAAGACAAACTACGCAACAAAACATAAACGGAAAACTTATTCAACTATTGTATGTTAGTTATTTCGACGACCTTAAACTTAGATTTAATTTAATAATACTTCTTATGAGCTATAATAATTGAACTCAGTCTTCAAAACAAGGCAACGTAAATTAGCGGAAAACAAAATATTTAACACAAAATCTTTAGGATTAGTCGTCGAAATTGTCATGGGGAGGGCAGCCTACATCCCGTTCTTATATTTTGTAGGTACTATGACGCGAATTTCTTCCCCATTTCGCATCTCCGGCCTCTCCCGCATGATCTCGTCCAGAGTTTTTTTGTTACGCGGTGAGCATACCGCTTGGATCGCGAGGAGGTTTCTTTCCACTGACAATTCCTTTGCTGGTGGTGCAGCTGGATTGGCGACAAGCGGTGCAGAGAAAAGTGCATTCTCCCGGATCAGGAATATGCGCACGCGGTTTGGGTAGTCCTTAGGGTCGTAAAACTTTGCTTTGACCTTCCTTTTCAGGACTTCTGCGCCTTCGTTGATCAAATATTGGTGATCTTTGGGTACCAATGCTGTAGGCCAAGTTGCATAATTGAGTCTCAGCCAGTCGGCAATGTCTCCGTACCGTACATTGCAGTCCGGACATTCAGGACAACATAGAGACAAGTCCGTGGCACATCCTGGGCATCGGTTGAGGGCAAGCTCATGTTCTATCCCATGTGGGTAGATGCAGTCGTCAGTGTCAAATCCGTCAGCCCCACAAATCTGACAGAATCCGGGGCGATAAGGCAGTTTGCAGTCCTTGAAGTGGTGTTTCTTTGAACGGCAGTTGACACAGCCAGCGACGCGACGTACTTCTTGCCCACGGAGATGACAAAGGTCTGGGTCATGCAGTCAACCACGATCCACCTCACTGATTATCCTGCAATCAGCGAGATACAACGGCGTTTTCCGACTCGCAGCGCCGGGAAGTTCTGAAACGCCGAGTTCCCTCAGTACTTCGTCAAAAGATGGCATTTTTCTAACGGTGATGGCATTACAGCTACCGAGGGGGCTACCAATGCTTTAGGATCGTCAGTTGTCTTTGACGCCCTCTTCCATCTTGACGACATTTGCAATGGGTGATCTCTGCTGAGAATGCGGTTACGTTTCACGTTTTCTGCATGGATTTCGGCAGCAGAAGTCCTGGTTGGTTTCGTCAATTTGAGGCGAGGGGGAGGAAGAGCCCGGATTTCCTTAAGTAGTCGTAGGGCTTCAGGGCTCGTTGTTGATGTAGCTTCCCTGACTTCCTCCTCTGGGAACGGCTCGTCATGACTGGCTGCCGTGGAAGTTCCCGACACGTTACACGAGTACGTGGATCGTCGCTCAACTCCCGAGGTGGGGTCACACGAGGCATCCGAAAAATTCTCATGTTCGTCGTCCCGTTTGATCCAAGCTTCTTGCAACCGTGCCTTGTCCTGCTGAGATTCGCGTTGGGTTAGGAGAGCCTTGACTCGCTCCTCAATCTCCAATTTCTGTTGGAGCAACTCTTCCAGCGTAGTCTTGTCCTCTCCGCCGTCCATGATGCCTTTATTATAGTCAGGTGGGTTTTGTCGAATTATCTGTAGAATTTTAAGAGTTACGTAGACTCCGACGAGGAACCTTCAGATCTGTTACATAGTACTTGCCGATGATTTTATCAGCTTTGTCTGCCAGTTCGACGATCATTGGCCCGATTATTCGTTTTACGATTGCTGGGCCTAGATACCGGTGACCCAATTTAGCCGAGTACCCTCCAGCTTTATTACTCAATTTTTTATTTGGATAATAAACTTCCGCACCGATATTTAAGTCAAACCGCTTTGTTCGGTTACAATTAGCCTTGGCAAGACGTTTGTCGGAATATAATTTCAACTGATTTTCAACCTGATGTCGTAATTCGTCGAATTTACTTATCTTTTTAACCCAATGTTCGACCAGGCCGTCCGTTACCTCCTCACTACCATCAACGAAACATCTCCGTTGGTTAATGTTTGCCTCCCGCGCGTAATTCAAGTAAAACGGCGTGACTCTACTACCGGCATGTGGTACCGTATTGTATGCAAGTTGGAGTTTTGACAAATCTTTATCCCATTCGTTTTGACTATCTTTTATGAACGCGGCAATCATTGGTTTTATCGTCCTATTGACGCGTTCTACCGGATTTGCTTGAGGGTGCGCCAGTGGGGTAGTGATGTGGTTTATTTTCTTAGCTGTTAGAAATGCTTTAACATCTTTGTTTACGTATTCCGTACCGTTATCCGTGATAATTGACTCGGGGATGATTCCCATTTGTCAAATACCGTCTCCAAGATTCTAATGACATTTTTACCGGTTTGCCTACGTACTGGGAACAGTTCGACAAATTTCGTATAGAGATCCTCCACGACAATTATGTATACATTGCCCTTCTTTGAACGAGTAAACGGCCCTACCGTATCGATCGACAATTGCACCCACGGTGTGAGTAGAGGTCTGGTCATCAAAGGTCCTTTCAGTGGCCTCTGATTAAACTTGACCTTCATACACACGTCGCAGTCCTCAACAAAGGATTTTACATCTTGCGACATGCCTGGCCAGTAATAGTTTTGTCGTATTCGATCGTATGTGCTATCTCTACCCAGGTGCCCTGCCTGTGGAGTTTCATGGTTTTCGCGCAAAATCTCGAGAACTTCAGCTGGTCTAACTACTCTTTTCCACGGATATTTGTCATCGATCAGCATTTTCGCGTAATCTGGTCTATGATAATATAGCTCGTCATTCTCGATCTTCCAATCCACGAATCTATCGGGTTGTTTGCTTACAAGTTCGCGTTTTACATCATACCAATCTTTGTCACGAATAGTTGTTAAGTTAGCTCGACTTTTAATTGTTTCCTCGACCGTTTTCTCCCACCCAAGGGGATCGACGTCAACGTCGTACATGCGCGAAAGGGCATCCGGTGCCTCGTTTGTTGTTCCGCTCCTTCCGTCTGATGTCTCGTCAGTCGTCAACGTTGACAATCGAATAATTTCCGCGGGTTGTTCGTCTGAATTGACCGATTCCGGATCGATTTCATCCTCGGACCATTCCGAATCGCTTGAGAGCGTTGCTAGTAGATCTAATGATACTGTCTCGCGATTAACGTTAGCCATGTTAGCTGAAGGCTGATTTGATGTAGGTATATCGGCGCGCGTTTCTAATCTATCTAGGGATTTTATCTGCTCTATATTAAATTTTCTCTCTCCCTCAATCGGGCCTTCTGTGGCGGTAGCCTGAGGGGGGGTTACTGCCGGCCCTGCTCGTTTCCCGACCGCGTTGGACAATCCTTATTCACGTGGCCCTTATTTTGACAAATATGACACAAGACTTGCCGTTCCGCGGTACAAAAACGCGCCGTGTGTCCCATCTCGCCACAGTTATAACAAAATATTTTAGTAAAGTCTCGGGCAGGCCTTGCTTGAGGGGCCGGTAATTGTTCGTTTGGGGTGTCTGTTGACAACTTCGCGGATTTCTTAAAGGTCGCTATATTCTTTTCGAGCCTCTGCTTAACTAATGTCTTTGTATTGTTTGCCGTACTATTTTCCTTTTTAGAGTTACGTGACGATTTTACCTGTATAGCCCTCAGCTCGGTTGCGCTCTCGTCGCTACTCTCGCTTCCAATAGATTGAATATCGGATTCGTCGGTGTTATCCTGTAAACACCTCAAATCCGACTTAGAGGACCTTACGCGCGCTCCCTTTTGAGCCTCGACTGAACGATGATATAAATAATTTCGCTCATTTAAGTAGTGCAGAAATTCGTCATAATCGCGGATAGGCAGATTCAGGACTTCGAAAGTTAATCTTGGATTAAACTTTACGAGAATTTGTTTTAATTGTTCGCGAAATGACGGTGGATTCCGCATCCTTTCGAAGATAAGACGTGCTCGACAAGTACATTCTGCTAGGGTTTCCCCTTTCTCGAACTTCAAGTTACAGACTTCTAGGAAAAGTGCTCCATCGTCCTTCTTTACTGCCCATTGAAAGCGAAAGGCGCGTGTGAAATCTTTCCATGTCTGCCAACGTTGTTTATTTAACAGATACCAAGCTCTATACGGTCCCTCGAAAACGCTTGACAGGCACGGAACAAATAGATCCTTTCTTATCCCGCTCACGCTCAACTGATCTTTCAAAATAAGCAAGAATTGTTCCGGGTCTTTCTCCGTTTTGGGAAACGTGATGTTCCAATTCCTGACAATACGGCCGATTTTCATGGCTGATTCAAGTTCGCGATCATATGCGTACGCGGGCGAGTTGTTTTCCCTACCACCGTACCGATTTGTTGACATGGTATTCCTTCCCGTTTGCACGTGACGATAACCGTCAGCTCCTCGGGTATTATCGTCGCTATCGTCCGATTCGCTACTATTCCACGATAGAACTCCCCTCCTAATTGATGACGATCGTTGTTCGCGCCAGGATCTAAAGTTAGGGGTACGAATCTCACCACGTTCTGCTTCAAATCTATTTTGCATCATTTGACGATATTCCTCATTAGTTACATAATTTTCTTGAGTGACTAGTTCACCTTCGGGGGTCATTTCCGTGACTACAAGCCTAACCGAATTATTTGATAACCTATTAACTCGGCGACTGCTCGATTCCGTATCCACAAATCGCAAACTTCGGTGCCTACTGTCTATTAAATTTTCTGCCCGAAAATCTACATGGCGAGTATCCCCATTCTGTAACGAACTATCTGCCCGTCTGGTTCCAGACGACCTGGGCCGCGCAGTATCATTTAAATTATTCGACGATCCCGCGCCGACTTTATCTATTTGACGGTATGACTCAGCTTGCGGATTATTAATTAACGTATTATTATTATTATTTTTACTGGGTAGCTCGGTTCCAGACGACCTAAGCCCATCGGTATTTCTCAAACTACTTGACAACCCGGTGTCAACTACATTATCTCTCACACCTTGCTGTATCATAGTATTCCCCGCCGTGTCCTCACTTCCAGACGTATCGTTAGGGCATGCCGGGATTTTATTATTTAATTGATCAATCAACAATTTCATACTTCCCATTATTTCAGTCATTTTGCTCTCGAGTGCCTCGACTCGGCCTATCCTTACTTCAAAACTGTCTAGCCTATTTGTCAAAGGTCCTAATATCGTTTCTATTCGCATCGATCGAAAATCTTCATTAGGAGTTGGGGTTGCTCCGCGCGAGCCCCTTCCCCTACCCATTGGGGTACCCCCTCTCCCGATCATAGGGGAATGACCAATACTCAGTCTTGTCATAATTCCCGCGTCCAAGCCGAGAGCGGCTAATCTGTCCCCCGCCCCTGCGCTCCGGGCGGCCGGTGCCTGAACGGACTCGCTCCGCTTATCGATACTAGCCACGTCTTCCCCTCCAGACGGTGCGGGAGACGTTTCGTCGATCATCGCAAACGGAGCCTGGTCATTTGACTGATTTCCACTTTCCATATTCAAAGCTCTCGCACTTGACCTTGTCGTTCTCTTAGGCGGCGAGCTAAACATGTTTACAGGAAATTTCCGAACACTAATAATCTTTAACGATTTATCTTGCCAAGACTGTTATCGGAATTCAATTAAGATTTTAAGTAATTTACTTGACCGTGATAACTTAATGTTATATTCGTTTATAATCGGGCCAAGATTTACAATTCAATTAAATAAACAGATAAATGATAAACGCGAAATTACAAATAATAAATAATAATAAATAATTGAACACATTCGAATAACAATCAAATAAATAATCAATCAATTTATACATAATCAAATAACACACAATACTGCTGCAGAAAGAAATTTTGAAAGCATCGTAGGATATTATACAAGCAATGAGTGAAAGAGAGTCGAACACGACGAGATAGAACTGTGTTGTCGCAGTTACCACTGAAGGTCTCTCAGTGTTTATGTTTTCTATCTCAGTCGCTCATGCGAATTCCACACACTATTACGATCCGAACAGCTTCTCGTCGTGCTCGGCTTTACAAATAAATTCCTCAGAATTTCAGAATCTCTTGAGTTGCTTACAGAATTTTACAATTATCGGAATTTATTGCCGACGTCGCCCCACGTTGGGCGCCAAATGAGACCGGCGTTTTCCTTTGACAAGGTTTAGATAAACAATATATTTAATTTCACGAATAACGCCGACACCCGGCGCGGCCTGGGTCAATGGCTGCCAGGGCTCTGAGTGATTGCGACAAATTATTTACTAGTTGGGCGCCAGTTAGTTTTATGAGAACTAACAAACTCCTATTTCATACTTAAGTTTTCGTAGTCGGCTAGCGATTTCAAGCAATCGAATATGAGACAACACAAGGGGAGTTCCGTCGGAAGACCCAAGGAATGTTGCAAATGTCAAGAGAAAGTCAGAGAGATAAGCAAGCGATATATAAGTGTATTGAAAATTGACTTACATTACAGGTTACGTAACTGTTCGCCACAAAACGGGCCACACAACTCGTTCACAATTGTTATTCGCACGCCGCCTACACAATTACGGCGTTGACAAATCTGTATCGACGAAACTACTCGAAAACCGGCAGACAACTGATCGATTTCGCACCAAAATTTACGCATGGACTGATCACGCCGAAGACCGACGGGAAAGTCCCCGAGATCCCTCGGTCGCCTCGCTACCACGCGCCCACCCCTCCGATCCTACTAATCGTTACGGGTCGATACTTTCCGTCAGATACAGCCACGCTATTGGCTCTCCGTCTCGATGGTTTACAAGGGTCGGCGCCCGTGCAGCGCGGGCAACAGAAAATGTACAATCGGTATCCTATAAAAATTTTGTCGGATCGACCATTACATCGAGTGTCGACGCCGAGGGAACGATTTCAATTTTCCTGTCACAATACGAACGACTAAATGGTACCAATGGGAATCTCCCGAGATGCTATGGGCTGCCGAAGGTGCATAAACCGGGCTTCCCATTACGCATTATTGTCTCGGCATTACGCATTATTGTCTGGGAAGTCCGCTTTATAATGTAGCTAGTCTACTTCAAAATATTTTACATTTATCCATCCCCAAACCGAAGTCGCATATAAAGGATAGTTGGTCTTTTGTTAAGGTCATTAATAACAGAAAGATTAAGGATGATGAAATACTCATCTCACTTGACGTCACTGCACTTTTCACAAACATTCCCAAAGATCTAGTGTTAAAGGGAATTGAGAAAAGGTGGAATCACATCTCCCTGAAAACTGACCTCAATTTACAACAATTTTTACATGCTATCGATCTGATTTTATCTTCTACCAGCTTTAGTTTTAATGGCGTGATCTAC
Source organism: Leptothorax acervorum (assembly GCA_035220615.1). Lineage (NCBI taxonomy): Eukaryota > Metazoa > Arthropoda > Insecta > Hymenoptera > Formicidae > Leptothorax > Leptothorax acervorum. Next base: position 79,184 of record JASTWQ010000630.1, on the reverse strand, counting down.
GAACAGATTTTCGGCAGCCCCATGGGATCTTCATTATCACCTGACGTCTCAGATATCGTAATGGATGATTTGGAAACGTATTGCCTGAGTTTGTTAGATTTCGACATCTCAATTTTTTTCAGATATGTTGATGACATTTTTGCAGTTGTCCCTAAATCTAATGTTGACACAATATTAAAAACTTTTAATGACTATCATCCTAGATTCAAATTTACTTGTGAAATGGAAACAAACGCGTCACTTAACTTCCTTGACACGACAGTTATCCGAACTGGTAATACTTTGATTACTAATTGGTATCGGAAACCCACATTCTCTGGACGTTATATAAATTATCACTCTAACCATCCTTTAAAATATAAAATAAACACCATTACAAACTTAGTAGATCGCGCTATTTTACTCTCAGATGAAAGATTCCATAGCTCTAACATCAAATTGGTTAAAGACATCTTGATTAACAATTGCTTTCCGAAGCCTATTATCAATAAACATATTACTAAAAGGCTAAATCATCTCAAAACACGTAACAACACTCATAATACGTCTACTGATGATAATACAGTCTTTGATCTTAAGAATTACATACCTTTACCATACATTAAAGGTCTAAGTGATGTCATATGTCGTGATTTAAGGAAGATCAACATTAACACTCTGTTTACGGTCCCAAAAAAACTCGATTGCATAATTATAAGGGGAAAAGATAGAATTGATGATTTCAAACAAACAGAAATAGTAGGTATATAAAATCAACTGTAAAGATTGCAATGCCACGTACATCGGGCAAACAAAAAGGCATTTATGCACACGTCTCAATGAACACCAGAACGATATTAAAAAAGATGTCAGTAAGCAGTCTGTAGTTAGTAATCATCGACGATTACATGGGTATAATTTCGATTGGCAAAGGCCACAAATAATACATAAGGAGAAACGGAAAAGAAAGAGGGAATTAGCTGAAATGTTTTATATTAAGAAATTTGACGACACCATAAATTTACAGAAAGACACTGAGAATCTCAACGCTCTTTATGAACGTATCATAAAAGAGACATAATTTCGCTCTTTCTTCTCTGTTTCCTCCTCTCCTGCCTCAAATATTACATGCGATCGTGTTTTAGTTTTCTTTTTGTCCGTTTATTGTCAGTCGAACATCTTCCACAGCTCTGACACGTCCTTCGACATTCGAATGACTAATCGAAAATGTTTGTTCCATTTGTATATTACATTTTAATTCTTGGATCTCGACGCACAAATTATGTAAGCGCTTGAATTTATATATTTATTTATGACTTATACTTTGTTGCATTGTGTAACTCTTGATGATTAGTTTTTAGATGTGGCGTAGTTTGGGCATTATGCTTAACTAACTTATAATTTGTGTATCCTTACGCTTGAAAAGGGCCGAAATCTTCGGTCAAAACGTAGCGTTTTTTAATTTTTAAATAAATTTGGCCAGTTGGGTCGACGAAACGATACCTACGCTAATTTTTATTATTCACTGGCGATTTAAATTCCTACTTGATTGACAATAAATTTAATTCCACTGATCTCTCAAAAATTTACTTATATGCTGCACACTGTGAGAAAATTTGTTCCTCATCTACGTTTACCAACGTGTTCTCGTGCACGTTTGGCAATAAAATATTGAAATATGATTCAAAAGAAGAGATCCTTTCTCAGACACTATCGCCTGAGATACAAATGCCGATTTTTCTGGTGGATTCAAAACGTATGCAAAATGTAGAAGCTCAGGCGCAGCAAATGGCAGAGTTAAAGAATATGTTGCCCGAAGTTGTTGATTCTTTCATCACCAACATTAACATAATAACATCGAGAGCTTTTTATGTATTTAAAAAACTTACCGATATTGATCAAGAGTTACACCACTTTTATACTACAAGTACTGTCCATAAGAACCAGATGCACAATATCTCAAGTCATTAATTATAACAATTTTACACGAATTGTAGTCTTCAACTAAAATTTTTAATATAATATAAGACAAAATTTATAATATAATATAAAAACATACAACTTCACCATAAAAATCAATCTCTTAATTTCTCTTTTAATTTCTTTTACATAGATACATTTAAAAATATATCATCGTTAAATTTTTCAATACACATTCTGTAGCAAATACATATTTATTTATATAAATAAGATATTAAATATAATTAATAGATATATTTTTACAAAACCCTGCAGAAACTTTAAAAATTCATTTCCTCGTTTTGCAGTAATATCCTGTTACTACTTTTCCTTCAAAATACATTTCCATAAGAATAAAAAAAAAACACAAAATTTACCGAAAGTTACAAATATGCAAAGTGTAAACTGTGTGTCAATGCTGTCAAATATAATTGTAGTTGCAAAGAATATCTTCTCAGAAGCAGAAAGGTTTGGATTTTATAGACCTTGCAGACAAATTGTATAGAAAAGCTCAGTTATATTAGGAAGCAATTGGGGAATAGTAATAGCTGTAGTAGTAATAGTCAGCGTTAAACAAAAAGATATAAAATAGACAAAATAGACATGGTGTACTATCAAAATCGATAGAATATAAAGGCTCTGATACACTGCAAGATTATTATGCAACGTAATAAACAACTCTAATTTCTTTTCGTCTTTTTCGTTTCAAACAGATCGAAACGCTACGCCGCCATGGCCAAAAAACCAAAGGTAGAAAAGGCGAAAGTGTTTAATCTTTTAAAAGATGAGGAATGGTATGATTCCTATGATGAATTGAAAGGTCAGACGGATAAATTCTGTGAAAAAGTAACAAATACTATAAACACATGTAACAATTAACGATTTGTAACTATTTTATTAATAATAATATTATATTGCAAGCGATATAACCAATTACCGATTTATTTTTAGATTTTATTATAAATGAGAAGCTGCAACTAAAGCCCATACCTCTGTATGGAAACGCCTGTTTTATTTATTGCATGAAGCATATTAAGTAAAGTATATTTTATAAAATGCTTAAAAAAGCCGCGGATTCCGTTAACGAGTTGTTAACTCCAACGCCGCGAGTGGTAACCGACCACACATTTGTACAATATATTTTAAAAGGTAGAGTGGTGGTACATAGGCCAGTCATATTAGACTAATTTAGGGGGTTAACCTTCCAATTACTCTTTTCAGGTTGCAACCACCATGAATCGCTTTGATTTAAGGTGCTGTAAGTGGGATTAATTTTGCTTCGCATAATTAATGCGCATTAAAAAGTTATTAACAATATTATCAACAAAAAACGCGATTTTTTTTATTTTTTCTCAAATATCTCGAAAACTAAGCAAGATAGGGTAATTAACTATACGTACCTTTTTTGTAGAGCGTAAAATTATCTACAATAATGATCTGAACAACATTTATCGTCAAGTCAGTCGTTTAGCTTGCACGCGCCGTCAAAGTCCGAGACTCGAATCTCGAAAACCCTCGATTTCATCGTTTTTTTGATGTTGCGTCGGTGATTTTTTTCAGTCATTTAAAATGGAATTAAAAATTCCCAAAAAATTACACATCATCTGAGAACTACAAAGAATACTTTTCAGGGTGTAACCGATTTTTTAGACTTTTTTTCTTTAGTTTGTAGCTATGTAAGCAAAAAATTTTGATTTTTTGGACTACTCTTAGTTTTTCGCTGTTTTCAGGCCTTAGAATTTATTTGAGACGAATTTTATCGTATGCATCTTGTTGTGGACGAAATTTGCAACAAAAAAGGACCCTTGTATTTTTTTCGTACGACAAACGCTGATTTTTTTATTGACGCGCAAAGTTATCCAATATTGCGTACAGGTCGGATAACGCTTGTTTTACACTAAAATAATTATTTTTTATTAAAATTTACGTAATTTTTCGCATTATTATTGAACCATATTGCAAAGCCGTTTTCAACACATTCTGGTTCAATATGGTTCAATAATAATGCGAAAAATTACGTAAATTTTAATAAAAAATAATTATTTTAGTGTAAAACAAGCGTTATCCGACCTGTACGCAATATTGGATAACTTTGCGCGTCAATAAAAAAATCAGCGTTTGTCGTACAAAAAAAATACAAGGGTCCGTTTTTGTTGCAAATTCCGTCCACAACAAGATGCATACGATAAAATTCGTCTCAAATAAATTCTAAAGCCTGAAAACAGCGAAAAACTAAGAGTAGTCCAAAAAATCAAAATTTTTTGCTTACATAGCTACAAATTAAAGAAAAAGGGTCTAAAAAATTGGTTACACTTTGAAAAGTATTCTTTGTAGTTCTCAGATGATGTGTGATTTTTTGGGAATTTTTAATTCCATTTTAAATGACTGAAAAAAATCACCGACGCAACATAAAAAAAACGATGAAATCGAGGGTTTTCGAGATTCGAGTCTCGGACTTTCACGGCGCGTGCAAGCTAAACGACTGACTTGACGATAAATGTTGTTCAGATCATTATTGTAGATAATTTTACGCTCTACAAAAAAGGTACGTATAGTTAGTTACCCTATCTTGCTTAGTTTTCGAGATATTTGAGAAAAAATTAAAAAAATCGCGTTTTTTGTTGATAATATTGTTAATAACTTTTTAATGCGCATTAATTATGCAAAGCAAAATTAATCCCACTTACAGCACCTTAAATCAAAGCGATTCATGGTGGTTGCAACCTGAAAAGAGTAATTGGAAGGTTCGATGTCTAATATGACTGGCCTAACAAAAAAAAATGAAAACTTGTAAAGCCGAAATGATAATTTCTGAAACGAAATCGGAACAATAATAAACACACCAGGTAACAATTAACGATTTCATTTCAATTAAAACTACAGATCTCCTCAAAACAATACCTAAATCGCCGAGGGTAAAAACGTACAAATTATATAACGTCTTAAAAGACAAAAATTTGTACAATAAATATGGAAATCTAAAGAGCCAAACTGACAATTTCTTTCCTTCAATTTCAATCACGATACATACGATAGTGAAGATCTCTTGATTGGCGTTGGCCGAAATAACGACGGCTAACAAAGTAGTAAAACATCATCAATCATTCGCTTCTTTAGATTGCACCACAAAGTGGTTACATTATCCTCCCCCCTCCGCGTGGGGGGTATGATTCATAAGGCCGAAGGAGTGGTTGCAGTATCCCCGCAAGAATATAAAAATTATCTAGAACATCTTACGAAAGTAAAGGGGTCGAGACCCGCACTGGGTTGTAGAGCAAATGAAGACCACTTGCAACCTACGTCATCTGTTTCATCTTCCCCCCTCCGCGTGGGGGGTATAATCCATAAGGCAGAAGGATTATCCTTGCAAGAATATAAAAATTATCTAGAACATCTTAAGAAAGAAAAGAGATCGAGTCTCTTATATAATAAGAGAATTTGTAAATAATAATTGGAAAAAGCGCAAAAAATTAAAAAAAAAAACTAAGAGAAAGGAATATTTTAATAACATGCAGTTTCTCTTTGCTCTAAAATGATCGTACGATTTCTAAAACCCTCGTGCTCCTTCTTCAATTTACAAAATTTTTTAAATGTTAGATTTTTAAATTTGTTCTCGAATTCTTCCCGAGTAAGATTAGAGTAAAATCTTGTACTGCTTGTAATGCTTGTCAATAGCAGCAATTATTATTTACAAATTCTCTTATATAATAAGAAAATTTGTAAATAATAATTGGAAAAAGCGCAAAGAATTTAAAAAAAAACTAAGAGAAAGGAATATTTTCTTACATGACTTAATTAAAAAATGTACACGTATAATAGATGGCGGCAACACAGTAGCTCACCCACAGATAAATGAACACTTGACATATCCGGAACGCTATCATGACTAGGAACTTCTATTAAAGAAAAAAATACTTATTTTAACAACATTGAAAGATATCATAATTAAGAATTTTAATAAAAAATCGAAGTGATGTAGTATTATCAGATTCGTTATTGTCAGATCTTGTATATTTATTATTCATTATATGTTTTAAGCACTAAGAACTTGCTTTGTTCGCGAGCCCTTCCTCGAATTTTGTTTATTATTGTGCAAACTCGTTTAACTTTTTATGTTTATTTTACGCGGGCGACATGATGCGGCTCTATATTTCCGTTTTTCAAATTTATTAGATGTAATGTTGGTAACGAGTTGCTAACTCCATCGCCGCGAGTGGAAACCGACCATTTGTACAATATTTTAAAGGATAAAAAGTGGTTGTACAAAAAAAATAAAAACTTGTAAAGCCGAAATGATAATTTCTGAAACGAAACCGGAACAATAATAAACACACCAGGTAACAATTAACGATTTTATTTCAATTAAAACTACAGGTCTCCTCGAAACAATGCCTAAATCGTCGAGAATGATCGAAACGTACAATTATATAACGTCTTAAAAGACGTTAAAAGAGTGAAAAAATTTCTAATTCTTGCTTAAATCATCGAAATGAACAAATTATATAAGTACACAAATAAACAATTGATATATGTAATGATATACAAATAATAATATTACTGAGCAGTGTTGCTCCGCTGCATGCATGGTACCCGATGCCTGTACTTGTTATCTAATATGCCAATAGCCATATCAGAGATTACAAGTTACACTGATGCATTTACATCTTTCGAAACTACTCCAGCAATATCCACTCATGTCATAGCTGTTGTACTGTGCAATTTTCCCAATATTTCTATAATGAAAAGCATTAATTGGATAGGCAGGGATCAAATGATAGTCAATCAAGGATTTGCGCGCAGCGTTGTTAAAACTGTCACACATTATTTTCAAAATATGTGGAAAGAATTACAGAACTTTTCAATGGTGCAACATGTCGCGTTACCAGGCTTATTAGACGACAATATGACAAAATGGGCACTCGTTTCTTATAGGTAATGTATATTATTAAACGATTCCATTTAAATTAAATCTACAGGTCTCCTTGAAACAATGCCTAAATCGCCGAGGGTGATGGAAACGTACAAATTATATAACGTCTTAAAAGAGACAAAAATTTGTACAATGAACATGGAATCTAAAGAGCCAAACTGACAATTTCTGGACGGAAATTGCAGTCATTATTAACACACATTACCTTTGATTTTACATTTTTCAAAATTTGAAACCAAAAAAAAAAATAAATATTATAATAAAAGTTGCATATTTATTGGTTAAAATTTCAAAAAAATCATAAAAAAACTTTTTAAAACAAAAAAGTACATGTAAAATAAATTAATGTTTTATAAGTCATTTATTTAACGAAGTTATTTAACGAAGAAAAGGTTGTGATCAATCGTCGTAACGTGTTCAAAAACGGAATGTAACCGAAAGAAAGAAAGAAGTTCGAGTTAACAGTAACAATGCTTGAACGGTTCAAGTTCGAAATAAAATTTTGATTTATCTATTGTTCTAAAGAAGGCCAAGTAAGGCCCAAAACGTTAACATGTATATATATTATTATAAAATTTATTTTTAACACTTCTTATTGCTCGAAAATTGGCCGCCCTTGAATTGTTTAGCCATTTGCTTTAGTCGGACGAAATCAAATCATTTGTCATTGACAAATTGTCAATATACGCTGGCCTCACAATGCGTGCTAATGTCTCTTCCTATCGGTTTCATGTACACGCAGTCGCGGAAAGTTCTTCTATAAGCGCACTGATCGCCTTTAGAGCTGTCAGAACAATATAAATATCCTATTATAAAATTTATTTTTAACACTTCTTATTGCTCGAAAATTGGCCGCCCTTGAATTGTTTAGCTATTTGCTTTACTCGGACGAAATCAAATTGTTATTTGTCATTAACAAATTGTCAATATACGCTGGCCTCACAATGCGTGCTAATGTCTCTTCCTATCGGTTTCATGTACACGCAGTCGCGGGAAGTTCTTCTATAAGCGCACTGATCGTTTCTAGAGCTGTCAGAACAATATAAATAAAGAAGTGAATTAAAATTAAAAAATGGTGCACTGTGCGGTACATGGATGCTATAATAGAAGTTCAACAAAGTCAAAGAAGCAAGAAAAGCTGGAGCGAATTGAAAAAATATCATTTTATAGGTATGTATATATAAAGACAGACTATCAAATTTAATACTAAGACAATTAGATGCGGCCAATATTACCCCTGGCTGGGGTAATATTTTTTCGCAATATAAATTTAAACTATTTTAATATAACATCAAGTAAGGACCCAAAGTACGGGTCGAAACGTCGTTAAATTACTGCCAGTCAGGCCGACTAATACTCACATTTTATAAATAAAGAAGTTTTATAAATTATAAAATTATAAAAATGGCGCAGTGTGTAGTAAGTGGATGCCACAATAGAAAATTTTGATTTATCTATTGTTCTGAAGAAGGCCAAGTAAGGCCCGAAACATTAACATGTATTTACATTATTATAAAATTTATTTTTAACACTTCTTATTGCTCGAAAATTGGCCGCCCTTGAATTGTTTAGCCATTTTCTTTAGTCGGACGAAATCAAATTGTTATTTGTCATTGACAAATTGTCAATATACGCTGGCCTCACAATGCGTGCTAATGTCTCTTCCTATCGGTTTCATGTACACGTAGTCGCGAGAAGTTCTTCTATAAGCACACTTCGATCTCTCTTAGAGCTATCAAGCGTATATAAATAAAGAAGTTTTATAAATTACAAAATTATAAAAATGGTGCAGTGTGTAGTAAGTGGATGAAACAATAAAAAATTTTGATTTATCTATTGTTCCGAAGAAGGCCAAGTAAGACCCGAAACGTTAACATGTATTAACATTATTATAAAATTTATTTTTAACACTTCTTATTGCTCGAAAATTGGCCGCCCTTGAATTGTTTAGCTATTTGCTTTACTCGGACGAAATCAAATTGTTAATTGTCATTGACAAATTGTCAATATACGCTGGCCTCACAATGCGTGCTAATGTCTCTTCCTATCGGTTTCATGTACACGTAGTCGCGAGAAGTTCTTCTATAAGCACACTTCGATCTCTCTTAGAGCTATCAAGCGTATATAAATAAAGAAGTTTTATAAATTACAAAATTATAAAAATGGTGCAGTGTGTAGTAAGTGGATGAAACAATAAAAAATTTTGATTTATCTATTGTTCCGAAGAAGGCCAAGTAAGACCCGAAACGTTAACATGTATTAACATTATTATAAAATTTATTTTTAACACTTCTTATTGCTCGAAAATTGGCCGCCCTTGAATTGTTTAGCTATTTGCTTTACTCGGACGAAATCAAATTGTTAATTGTCATTGACAAATTGTCAATATACGCTGGCCTCACAATGCGTGCTAATGTCTCTTCCTATCGGTTTCATGTACACGCAGTCGCGGGAAGTTCTTCTATAAGCGCACTGATCGTTTTTAGAGCTGTCAGAACAATATAAATAAAGAAGTGAATTAAAATTAAAAAATGGTGCACTGTGTGGTACATGGATGCTATAATAGAAGTTCAACAAAGTCAAAGAAGCAGGAAAAGCTGGAGCGAATTGAAAAAATATTATTTCATAGGTATGTATATATAAAGACAGACTATCAAATTTAATACTAAGACAATTAGATGCGGCCAATATTACCCCTGGCTGGGGTAATATTTTTTCGCAATATAAATTAAAACTATTTTAATATAACATCAACAAAGGACCCAAAGTACGGGTCCAAACGTCGTAAAATTACTGCCAGTCAGGCAGACTAATACTCACATTTTATAAATAAAGAAGTTTTATAAATTACAAAATTATAAAAATGGTGCAGTGGGTAGTAAGTGGATGCCACAATAGAAAATTTTGATTTATCTATTGTTCTGAAGAAGGCCAAGTAAGGCCCGAAACATTAACATGTATTTACATTATTATAAAATTTATTTTTAACACTTCTTATTGCTCGAAAATTGGCCGCCCTTGAATTGTTTAGCCATTTTCTTTAGTCGGACGAAATCAAATTGTTATTTGTCATTGACAAATTGTCAATATACGCTGGCCTCACAATGCGTGCTAATGTCTCTTCCTATCGGTTTCATATACACGCAGTCGCGAGAAGTTCTTCTATAAGCACGCTTTAATCGCTTTTAGAGCTATATAAATAAAGTGTTATAAAGTGCAAAATTATTAAAATGCCGTATTGTGTAGTAAGTGGATGGCACAATAGAAGTTCAAGAAAATCAAAAAAGCAGGCAAAATTAGAACGAACAGAAAAAATAACATTTCATAGGTATGTATAAAGACAGAATATTAAATTTAATACTAAGACAATTAGATGCGGCCAATATTTGAACAATATTAGGCCCGGGTGATAAAAAGAATAATTAATTTTTAACGAATTTTCGTTTAATTAAATAAGCTTACGTATTAAGTCAAATTATACGTTGGAATAATACATAATGTGTGGTAAGGTATATGTGAGAAGACAAGTATAAGGTCAAAACGTAAGTTTATTTAATTAAACAAAAATTCGTTACAAAATTAATTATTCTTTTCATGACTCTCATATAGCTCGATATTGGCCGTATATTGAAGTATATTAGAGTTACATAAAAAATGTGAGATAAAATATAATCTAGAAAATGTATTTTATAGGTTTCCAGCTGACAAGCAACAAAAGAAAGCGTGGTGCGCTGCAATAAATGTTGCAAAATCATCTGTAACAAGAAACTCGACAGTGTGCTCTATGCACTTTGAAAGGAAGGATTATTATAAAGGAATCCGAAGACGAATAAAAAAAAATGTAATTCCTTTTGTAAGAAAATTAAATTATGTCATTTTTACATGTTGATTACTGAATCATTCATTGCATGTTAATACTTTTAGTTAGATAAATCATTGGACGAGGAACAATCCGCCGATGAGACCAATCAGACCAATGGGGACGGCGATATGACAAGCTCAGCGCAGAGGGCAGCACCGAGATTGGAGACGTTTACGTTAACAGGAGTCACGGTGAATTACGGATTCAAGTATTTATTTTGACTATTTACCCCAAAAATCGCCTGTAGTTCTTTGAAAACAATGCTGCTGATCACGAATATCGCAGTTAAAGTGCGATTTTCTTATTATTTTGGCCGTAAATACGAGATTTAGTGATATTCGTAAATTTGGTTTTACGTCTCGAAAAATTGATATTTTTCATGAACTTTGTCTTGTTGTATTCCTTAAGTTGTTAGAATTGGAGCTACAGAGCCGGATTTTGCAAGTTGGCTCTTAAAAATTTATAATAAATACAATTAAGAATTCGGAGGTAGCTACATCTGAACCGCGGCGAGCTGTACTTTGATGAATTTGAGTGGAGAAATTTAAAGAATAGCCCAGTGATTGTGTGAATTGATACAAAAATTAACATTCCGAAATATTCTGTTTATGTATACAGCTCTTCTCGTAATAACGGTATGCCCGGAGTGTCCCAAATTTCGCTAGCGCCCCTAGCGGCTAAGAGTGGCGGGCGCCGTCCCCATGACGGCGATATTGACGATAGTGGATCTGAACAGTCTTAGGGCTACCATCCGTCCAAATTTCTAAGATCAAAGCTTGGAACTGCAGTAAATTGAGTAAATGGCTATTTCCTATTAATTGTATATCTTAACGGTCTTAATATTCTAAGACTTAGGTTAGAAAGAGACGAAGAGTGAGTTTATCCTAAGGATAAAGTTAACCGACGGTGAAGAAACCGGGCATAAGTAAAGTATGTTAAGAAAAATGCCTTAAAAAACCGCGGTTCCCGCTGATAAATTATTTAATGCTTTAAAAGACAACGAAAGTTTCATGAATAAAAATAGAACGTTAAAACCAAAGATTGACCCTGTGTGGGAGGATATTTGTGAAAAAATTTTTAACAACAAAATAAAAATCAAGAATTTATACAAAACCATAAGACAAAATAGACATGGCATATGCTATCAAAATTGATAGAATACAAAGGCCTTGATGTACTGCTGGAAACAGGAGATTTCGTAATTTGTCCAAATACAACGGAATAAAGTTATAGAGTAAATATATAAAGTTGAATTTCATTTAAAACAATTCCATTAGCAGCACTTGTTTTTTTAAGAAGGTAATGCTTCCAAACTATTGAATGTATATTTAATTAACGTTTCTTTTTTCAGATTCCCTTGCCTAACAAATGCCTCGTAAAACACTTTTAAGCTTTCTTGAAGAATTCGAAGCACTAAAAGATGCCGATATTTTTATTTCGGGCCAAGCCTTAAAACCGCGAGATAATCCTATATATAAAAAAATATGCAGTTTCAACAATAAAATTTCACCAACTACCATATTTTTAGACTTAAAAAAAAATCGAAATGAGATAATTACACGTATACTGCAATATAAAAACCTTACAGAAACAGGAGACTCGATAATTAATATTAAAAAGTAAAATTTAATAAAAATACACCTCTATCAAGTTAGCCCCCCCACCATCGCAAAAAAAATCCGCACCTATCAAAAAATTTAGTGCTATTTATGTGCTAATTTGTTGCCCTAGTCCGGATTTTGTTGCTCAAACCGTTTAGCAGGAAACGGCGATGGAAATGGGGAGGCCAGCTTGTCGTCAAGCTAGCCCCCCCCCATAATGAAAAAGGTATATAGAGTGCTCAAATCAAAAAAACAAATACATCAGAATTTGTTGCTTTTTTGTTGCTCCAAGATAGCGTAAAAACATTTTGGAAATATAACGTTTTTTAGAAAACACGTATATCCCAACATTGAACAGATAGCACTATATCTTAAACAACGTTATATTTCCAAAATGTTTTCACGCTATCTTCAAGCAACAAAATAGCAACAAATTCTGGTATAAACGTTTTTTCGATTTGAGCACTCTATATATATTTTCTGGCATGGGGTGGGGCCAGCTTGACACAGGTTCTAGCCCCACCACATACTGAAAAACATACATAGAGTGCTCAAATAGAAAAAACCAATATTCAAGAATTTGTTGCTTTTTTGTTGCTCCAAGATAGCGTGAAAACATTTTGGAAATATAACGTTTTTTAGAAAATACGTATATCCCAACATTGAACAGATAGCACTATATCTTAACAACGTTATATTTACAAAATGTTTTCACGCTATCTTCAAGCAACAAAATAGCAACAAATTCTGGTATAAACGTTTTTTCGATTTGAGCACTCTATATATAGGTATTTTCTGGCATGGGGTGGGGCCAGCTTGACACAGGTTCTAGCCCCACCACATACTGAAAAACATACATAGAGTGCTCAAATAGAAAAAACCAATATTCAAGAATTTGTTGCTTTTTTGTTGCTCCAAGATAGCGTGAAAACATTTTGGAAATATAACGTTTTTTAGAAAATACGTATATCCCAACATTGAACAGATAGCACTATATCTTAAACGTTATATTTCCAAAATGTTTTCACGCTATCTTCAAGCAACAAAATAGCAACAAATTCTGGTATAAACGTTTTTTCGATTTGAGCACTCTATATATATTTTTTTGGCATGTGGGGGGGGGGCCAGCTTGACACAGGTTCTAGCCCCACCACATACTGAAAAACATACATAGAGTGCTCAAATAAAAAAAACCAATACACAAAAATTTGTTGCTATTTTGTTGCTTTAAGATAACCTAAACAAATTTTCGAAATATAAGGTTCTGTAAATAATACCACTATTCAATAAATACTGCATCTCCGCGTTGACCGTTATCTAACACGTCGTAGGCTAAAAGTTAGTGAAAGAATTTGTTGCTCGGGTCTTTTTGGTATTAAAATATTCTATGGACAGTGCCCTACCAAAATATGCAACATATGATTTTGTTGCTCGCTCCTAACTGCAAATAAATACATTGTCTATCTCCGCGCCAACCGTTATCTAACACGTCGTAGGCTAAAAGTTAGTGAAAAAATTTGTTGCTCGGGTCTTTTTGCTATAAAAAATTTCTATTGACAGTGCCTATCAAAATATGTATTATATGATTTTGTTGCTCGCTCCTAACTGCAAATAAATACATTGTCTATCTCCGCGCCGACCGTTATCTAACACGTCGTAGGCTAAAAGTTAGTGAAAGAATTTGTTGCTCGGGTCTTTTTGGTATTAAAATATTCTATGGACAGTGCCCTACCTAAATATGCAACATATGATTTTGTTGCTCGCTCCTAACTGCAAATAAATACATTGTTTAACTCCGCGCCGACCGTTATATACGACTTCAATGGCTAAAAGTTAAATAAAAGAATTTATTGCTCGGGTCTTTTTGGTACTAAAATATTCTATGGACAGTGCCCTACCAGAATATGCATTATATGATTTTGTTGCTCGCTCCTAACTGCAAATTAATACATTGTTTATCTCCGCGCCGACCGTTATCTAACACGTCGTAGGTTAAAGTTAAGTAAAAGAATTTGTTGCTCGACTCTTTTTGGTACTAAAATATTCTATGGACAGTGCCCTACCAAAATATGCAACATATGATTTTGTTGCTCGCTCCTAACTGCAAATAAATACATTGTCTATCTCCGCGCCAACCGTTATCTAACACGTCGTAGGCTAAAAGTTAGTGAAAGAATTTGTTGCTCGGGTCTTTTTGGTACTAAAATATTCTACGGACAGTGCCCTACCAAAATATGCAACATATGATTTTGTTGCTCGCTCCTAACTGCAAATAAATACATTGTCTATCTCCGCGCCAACCGTTATCTAACACGTCGTAGGCTAAAAGTTAGTGAAAGAATTTGTTGCTCGGGTCTTTTTGCTATAAAAATTTTCTATTGACAGTGCCCTATCAAAATATGTATTATATGATTTTGTTGCTCGCTCCTAACTGCAAATAAATACATTGTCTATCTCCGCGCCGACCGTTATCTAACACGTCGTAGGCTAAAAGTTAGTGAAAGAATTTGTTGCTCGGGTCTTTTTGGTACTAAAATATTCTATGGACAGTGCCCTACCAAAATATGCAACATATGATTTTGTTGCTCGCTCCTAACTGCAAATAAATACATTGTCTATCTCCGCGCCAACCGTTATCTAACACGTCGTAGGCTAAAAGTTAGTGAAAGAATTTGTTGCTCGGGTCTTTTTGCTATAAAAATTTTCTATTGACAGTGCCCTATCAAAATATGTATTATATGATTTTGTTGCTCGCTCCTAACTGCAAATAAATACATTGTCTATCTCCGCGCCGACCGTTATCTAACACGTCGTAGGCTAAAAGTTAGTGAAAGAATTTGTTGCTCTGGTCTTTTTGGTATTAAAATATTCTATGGAGAGACAGTGCCCTATCAAAATATTCTCTCTCAAGAAACAGAGACGCCGCGTGAGATATAAGTAGAGAGAAAGAGTACTCTGCCGCGCGAAAAAAGTCGCTCCTGTGCCCGCGCTTGTTTTCCACGACTTTTTATCTTGACGGGAAACTTCAAAAGGACATGTTGCGTTGTCGTCCTATAATCCTTCCGCTACTATTTTAATACCAAAAAGACCAGAGCAACAAATTCTTTAACTTAACTTCTATCCATCGAAGTCGTAGATAACGGTCGACGCGAAGATAAACAACTCATTTATTTGCAGTTAGGAGCGAGCAACAAAATCATATAATACTTATTTTGATAGGGCACTGTCCATAGAATATTTTAATACTAAAAAGACCCGAGCAACAAATTATTTCACTAACTTTTAGCCTACAACGTGTTAGATAACGGTTGGCGCGGAGATAGCCAATGTATTTATTTACAGTTAGGAGCGAGCAACAAAATCATATAATGCATATTTTAATAGGGCACTGTCCATAGAATATTTTAATACCGATAAGAGCCGAGCAACAAATTCTTTTACTTAACTTTTAGCAATTGAAGTCGTAGATAACGGTCGGCGCGGAGATAAACAATTTATTTATTTGCGGTTAGGAGCGAGCAACAAAATCATATGTTGCATATTTAGGTAGGGCACTGTCCATAGAATATTTTAATACCAAAAAGACCCGAGCAATAAATTCTTTCACTAACTTTTAGCCTACGACGTGTTAGATAACGTTCGGCGCGGAGATAGACAATGTATTTATTTGCAGTTAGGAGCGAGCAACAAAATCATATAATACATATTTTGATAGGGCACTGTCAATAGAAAATTTTTATAGCAAAAAGACCCGAGCAACAAATTCTTTCACTAACTTTTAGCCTACGACGTGTTAGATAACGGTTGGCGCGGAGATAGACAATGTATTTATTTGCAGTTAGGAGCGAGCAACGAAATCATATGTTGCATATTTTGGTAGGGCACTGTCCATAGAATATTTTAATACCAAAAAGACCCGAGCAACAAATTCTTTCACTAACTTTTAGCCTACGACGTGTTAGATAACGGTCAACGCGGAGATGCAGAATTTATTGAATAGTGGTATTATTTACAGAACCTTATATTTCGAAAATTTGTTTAGGCTATCTTAAAGCAACAAAATAGCAACAAATTCTTGTGTATTGGTTTTTTTTATTTGAGCACTCTATGTATGTTTTTCAGTATGTGGTGGGGCTAGAACCTGTGTCAAGCTGGCCCCCCCCCCCCACATGCCAAAAAAATATATATAGAGTGCTCAAATCGAAAAAACGTTTATACCAGAATTTGTTGCTATTTTGTTGCTTGAAGATAGCGTGAAAACATTTTGGAAATATAACGTTGTTTAAGATATAGTGCTATCTGTTCAATGTTGGGATATACGTATTTTCTAAAAAACGTTATATTTCCAAAATGTTTTTACGCTATCTTGGAGCAACAAAAAAGCAACAAATTCTGATGTATTTGTTTTTTTGATTTGAGCACTCTATATACCTTTTTCATTATGGGGGGGGGCTAGCTTGACGACAAGCTGGCCCCCCCATTTCGATCGCCGTTTCCTGCTAAACGGTTTGAGCAACAAAATCTGGACTAGGGCAACAAATTAGCACATAAATAGTACTAAATTTTTTAATAGGTGCGGATTTTTTTTGCGATGGTGGGGGGGGGGGCTAACTTGATAGAGGTTAAAAATACGATATTACCAGCATGCGCTCCATATACTATAGAATCTTTCGAATATCCGGAAAAACCATTTATACCAAATGATGATGTTATTATTCGTGATGGAACTTTGCTGCCTAGTTCAAAAAGTTTTCCATATAAATTTGAGCCTCCTAGCATATCTTTTAAGTGTTATCGTGCTATCGTTAATCAAGGTTTAGCAAGTCCAGCGAATTATGCGATTAGAAAACAAAAAAGATCTCTTCTAACGCCAAATGCCATTTGGAATGGAGTAATAAAATTTGCAGACAAACCGCCACCTAAATTAAGTGGTCTTGAGTTTGATGCAGCCCTGCAGGATATCAGGGATGAACTGTGCGTAACTGAAAAGATAATACCATTGACCATGGATGTCGGTGCGCGTAGGTTACCACAGAAAATTGTACTACAAAATGTGTAAATCATAGTAAACCGACAGTAAACAAACTCGCAAAAAAATATACGCAAAAGAAAGGGAGCGTCCTAGTACCTAAGAGCAAAAAGGAATCTAAAACAAAAAAACAAGTAAAAAAGAAGATTATCCCACACAATTCAAATATACAAGTGCGATTTAAATGTCCAAAGAAATTTATAGAAGTAAAAAATTTTTAAAGACCAATTATCAACATGCAAAAAAAAAAAAGAATTTATTTGTCAGTAATGTGGAACCAAGGTATCAAGGAGCGATGCACTGAAAAGACACTACAAACTTAAACATAATTCATAGGCAAGCGAAGAGGACAAGAGAACTAAATCCCGTATTTTCAAATAAAACTGCTATAATACCAGACGTTTCAATCCAAAAAGAGTGCAAACACTTAATGGTAACTTGGCAAAATTTGGATGAAGTCAATATATATCTAACAATATTAGAAAAAACCTCTCGGAAATAGAGACCGTAACTTTTTTAAGCTACTTATATTCCTCTCAACAAAATTTAAACAAGGAAAAATTAGAATTAATTTTGAATTATTATATAATAAAAAATTTATTCGCAAGTAATAATCGTGTAAGGAAAATATGCATAATTTTATTCAAATAAATTCACATATACCAACTACTATATTACATCTTTGCAAAATCTTCAATTTATCTTACAAAACTTGGTGTCTTTTGTAGAGATAAAGAAAAATATGTTTAACACAAAATTGCTTTTTTGACCAAATTTTTCCCCCCAAAGCTACACAATTTGTGATAATTGCACTTAATAAAAACAAAATTATATTCTATATAGGAATTTCAAATTGGCATACTTACTTATGAATTCCTTGGAAGGCAATTCAAGAAATTTGATAATTTTCAAAACATTATGATAAAAATGGAACATTAAAACCAAAAACTGTGTGGAAGGACATTTGTAAAAAAAGTTTTAATAACAAAATAAAGATCAAGAATTTATGCGAAACCATAAGACAAAATAGACACGGCATATGCTATCAAAATTGATAGAATACAAAAACCTTGATGTACTGCAGGAAACAGGAGATTTGGTAATTTGTCCAAATACAATTAACGGAATAAAGTTATAGAGTAAATATATAGAGTTAAATTTCATTTTAAAAAATTCCATTAGCAGCACTTGTTTTTTTTAAGAAGGTAGTGCCAGAGATGGGTTTCGCCTTGGAGCGATTGTGCAACCACACTCGCCTCACGCTTCAGCCCAATAGATCTGTAAGTAACCCAGGTAGCAATTAATGTCTAAAAGACATCTTTAAGATTTCTGGCATCTTAAAGACATCTTAATGATGTCTTTTAGACAAAACTATTGAACTATTGAATGTATGTTTAATTAACGTTTCTTTTTCAGATTCCCTTGCCTAACAAATGCCTCGTAAAACACTTTTAAGCTTTCTTGAAGAATTCGAAGCACTAATTCGAAGCACGAAGAAAAAGTTTCACTTCAGTTTTTCTTCCAAGTCTCACAATTTGTTTAATTTTCGATATTTAAAAAGTTTTTGAGGTTCACATAGAAGGTAATTACATAAAAATTAAGAAATGTTTTTGTTTTTTTGTTACAGACACAAATTACGCACGCTAGAGTGTACGAGAATGAAAAAAAGGCGATGTGAATATCGCTAAACATTTCATATTAAAGATCAATATTTTTGTATATAAAATTTTTTTTGTTAATGTCAAAATGTGTACTAAAACACCCCAGAAGTTTAGAAAAGATTCGTTTTATTGGAACCGAGAAAAAAAATCGCAAAAATTATGCTTTTTGAAGCGTTCTATAGCAGGTTGCCCCCTTAAGAAAAAGAGAAGGCAATTATATTTAACAGCCTGTCCATATCAACTTAATTCACAATTGTCCTTTACGTAAGAAAAAGAACGCGCATGTATACAAAAAGGATCATTACTTCCACCAATTAAAATTGGCACGACAAAGATACAATTAAGTGCTTTCTACGTGTCCTTTCGATGCAATAACAGAGATTTTGGCAAAAACTGCATATGCGGATTCTGCTATTTATAAGAAAATAATAGACAAAAAATTTAACGATGTGATGTTCAATTATATGCGATTTTCACTTCTCTCATAGGGTGCGTTCCACTTAACGCTCACAACGCTCCTGAGCATCAATACTCCTTGTTTAACATTTTACAAACAAGGATGAAATGATTCTACGAGCGCGAGCGTTGCGAGCGATAAATGGAACGCACCCTTAATATCATATACTTAAATAAAGAATATGTATCTACGTTTATACAGGACTTAGAAGAAGTCCGCGTTTTGCACAAGTTGATGATTCCAATAAAGAAAACATCCCAAGATTATCATTAACCCGGTCAAAGAAAACATTAGTAAAAAAAAAATGTAAAAAATGTACATCACTCCCATAATGCAAAAAAAAACAACAGAAAGAAAAGCTTTGGGCGACATAACCAACAATAAAACAAAAAGTTTCAATATTAAAAAGCGCTTTTAATATTGAAAGTTTACAGAAGACTGAACAAAACGCCGTAAAAGTAAGTAAAGCACCAAGTCAGGCTAAAGTCATTATAATTTAAAGTGATACTTCTAGTAAATCCAACTCAAAAGGAAGTGCAGCAGCTGATGTAAATCAAGAAAAAACCCCTGGAGAAGAAACTAAATGGCCCGTCAAACCGCCGACCAAAAAAGACATCTCTGGCTGTATTGAGGATGACCTGTCTGTGCTATCTGGGTATTGTTGGCCCATTTACCACATTACTCTTATCTCTGTCTTATTTTAGACAAGTTATAATAATAGTAATATTAATTCTAAGTTAATTAATTTTCATTACACACGTCGCGCCGTGCCCCGCGGGGTGAGTGGTAACCAGTCGCGTGCCACGCTATTATTCATTCCTTCACGTCCCGACATTCGACCCGGAAGGTAGCCGAGCAAGCCGCTCCGTGTCCGTGCGTAACGTTATTACATATTTACATCGCGAGATGTGCCGCGATAAGTATTATACGGTAATATCAATGAACGTATATCAATAATTAAACAGTTCGCTCGTTTAAATTCGGCCGTTGATTCGACTCGTGTTTGAAAGATAACTCGCTTGTGAAAACCCCGGGTAGCGACAGCGACGCGTCGTAGCGCGTGGGACAATAAATATCTCTAATTAAAACTACGTTTGTTTAGTTACAGGTACCAAGTACTATAATATGAATAAATCTCCCCGCTTGGTGGTGAGTCCTAAGTCACGGGTAAGATTTTCCTTATTAATTTTTTGTTAATATATCTATACAATATATAGGGGACCTTTTAGATCATTTATTTTCTTTTATTTGCAGTTTATTGACTATATAATAACTGTTTCAAAAATTACAAGAAAAAATATGATTGTGCGAGACATATATAAAGTCTCACAGCAAAGTTCACATTTGCGACATATGAAAAAGACAGTACGCCAGACGTGACATATTAATCAATCATATAAAAAAGAAACACTTGTGAAGGTAAGTACATACGTTCGTGTTAAAAAAAGTTGACCCTTTGACTATAAAGTATAGACTGCCACATAAACTTACTCGACACTAATGAGATGCTTTTTTGATCATGGGCTATCACACGAGATTAAGACGAAAATAGTTCCTACGGAACTAAATCCCGTATTACCAAATAAAACTTCGGAGATAATAAGTAATTTTTGCATTATACGAGTACCTTTGCAAAATCTTCAAATTTCTCTTACAAAACTTGCTGCTTTTTGCCTGGTTAGGAAGAGAAGAAAATCTTCCTGAATGGTAGCCCCCAAACATACCATATATTAATATCAGGTCCGACACAAGGACCAAGGAGAAAAAACAAAAGGTACGTAAAATCGATAAAAATATTTTCTATTTTTTCTTATTAAAAATACAAAATATTGACAGTGCAATTCATTGCAGAGAGAGAAACATTCGGTTGACGTATTAAGAGAAAATGTAACAGCTTGTTACAAGTATTATAAAAAAGAACATCTTCGGAAGAGAAAAAAATACGTAAAAAAAGGTACGTAAAGAAATCTCGAGATGCGCACACGCAGTCGCTGGAAATTAAGCGTACTTCGACAATTCGCTTTCAGAGCTTAAATTTTAGAGCTAAAGTCCCTCCATTAGTGAACTAGTATTTCGTGTTAGTGTGCATTTTTGGATTGATACCATTGATACGAGGCGAGGTTGTTTTATGGATCCTCAATTCAAATACGGTAATTCTCCATCAGATCACTTGATAAGGACCCGAACCCTGGGTTGAAACGTTGTGAAGTTTTTTATGTACTGATTGGCCAATTGTTGTCGGAATTAAATATATTCCTTTTTGTGTTTAGAGCTAAAGGTTGGCGAAAATTATAATAATGGTAAATTGTGCAACAAATGGATGCAATAACAAGACATACAGAAAATCAAAAAAGCAAGAGAAAATGTAACAGCTTGTTACAAGTATTATAAAAAAGACCATCTTCGGAAGAGAAAAAAATACGTAAAAAAAGGTACGTAAAAAAATCTCGAGATAAATTACGGGCAGACAAGCTCTGGGGTAAAACGCTAGTACTCCAAAACGTGAGTTTTTATTGAAGTTAATTCTCCGTGTGCATATACGTGTGTCTAAGGCGTCCGAGCCAAAATAATATATCTGATGCTCGTAACTGTAAAACTGAGAAAACCCGCCTGTCTGGCTCTCTTCTTTAAAAAAAAAGGTGGGAGAAAGGAATCAAGGGCCTAGAGCCGTTAGAAAGATCAATATATCGCCGAATGCCGAGCCGTCTCTGCTTCTTATATTAGCCCGCAACAATATATTAAGAAGTAAAGTTTCTCTTTTTAATGAAAGTATTCTAACGAGGTAACTTTCCAACCAGAGCTGTGCGTTAAAGCGTCGGCGTTTAATAAGTACTTAAAAAAACGCGTTGTTTAGAAAAATCGCGGAGAAAACGTAAAAGGAGGATTTGGTGCATTCTCTATATTTTTATTGCGTGGCGTACTACAGTCGTACGACTACTACGGCGCACTCCCGTTATTTAAATCCGACAGTTCACCGAGCTTCTTTTCACTGAACGCACACAACTTCGCACCTACGAGGACGTAGCGTGGATATTAATATTACGCGAGTACGCAAGTTGATTAAAATGTACGAAGGTAGACTGTTAGGATCTGATTCGAGTGAACGGGTATCAGGGATTTAGTTATCTCAGTCAATTGACAGCAGCTCCTCCCGATGGGGTGAAATTCGAATATAATTGTCAGACACAAAATATCACAATGATTATATAAGTTCACAAGTTATGTAACACATAAAAGATATCGTAATTAATTTAAATCAGGTATGGCAGCGCAAGCCAAGAATATAAGCAATGAAACGTAAGTGATATAACGCACGTATCACCACTCAAATATAATAATATTAGTAGTGTAACACCGATAAAATCCCGTACGTAACGGTAATGCAGTTTAGTAATGTGAGAAATCTGATGCAGTCAGAATAAAGCAAATAGCACAATCTGGCCTAAATAATGCACGTAATATATGTATGTAACGCCAGTAAATCGACGCACGATATATAACACGAATAATGGGGAACGCAAGTAAATTTACATAATAAATATCACATGAATAATGTCGCGAAAATAAATCAATGCAAAAGTATAACGCAAGTAACTTAAATGGGTCAATGTAATTGCAAGATAAGAAATGCAATACGAATAATATATATATATATATGGAGGAGTTAAAGCCATAATGGTGTAAGTCACTTTTTTTAACCTATCGAGTTGACTTCATAAATGCAGTCTACACATGCAGGTATGTTGAAAGAAAGAGGAAAAAAAAGTGGTCAAAAAAATTGACTTACACCACTATGGCTTTAACCCCTCCATATATATATATATATATATATTTCTCATTTCACTTACGGTGGAAAATTGACATTGTCCGTTGCGTCGATTTAATTGCGGCATACCTTTTGTGTGATATCTCTTGCGCTTGTTCATTTGCGTTATATTACTCGTGCTTTTCTTCTTGCGTTAATTTAGTTGTATTATTATTCGCGGTGTATATTGCGTTGACTCCTTGACGTTATATATATATATATATATGTAGATATATATATAACGCAAGATACACCACGAATAATAATACAACTAAATTAACGCAAGAAAAACACGAGTAATATAACGCAAATAAACAAGCGCAAGAGATATCACACAAAAGGTATGCCGCAATTAAATCGACGCAACGGACAATATCAATTTTCCACCGTAAGTGAAATGAGAACTGCAGCGTGAATATTAGAATATAAGAAAAGCAATGCAATAAATGCAACGCGATAAATATTATATGGAAATATTCATGTATGAAGCGCGATGTGAATAATGTTAACCCGTTCCAGTCACACTGGGTGGAATCCACCCAAGCGTTTTCTTGACTTCGACAACGACCCAGTAAACCAATGGAAATGGGCTATTTTTTTACATATGTTAAATTAATTTTTTGCAAATCAAACCTATACAGTCTTTTTAAGGAAGACTTAAACTACAACAGGATATTTTTTTTTTTTTTTAAAGGTTACCTACAATTTTTTATACACTTGCAAACACGCTTGGGTGGATTCCACCCAAGTGTGACCGGTACGGGATTCTCGGGAAGTGTGACTGGAACGGGTTAACGTAGCTAAATTGACGCAGGAATTATAAATTGAATAACGCAAGGTAGTCGTGGAATTTAGTAAGTTTAGGCGTTTCACTTATATACAAGGTAACCGAGTCGATAAGGCAAAAACAAGTCAAGATTACACCGTTCGTTAGAATAAACAACTTCTGGAGTTTCGAATCGCATCCGGGCAGCGAGGCACTTTGTCGACGCTGTAATATACGAGCGTTCTCGAAAAACGAGATAACCTGAGATTAATATTGCAAAGGGCATGGCCATCCGAGGGCCGAGAACGACGCAATGCTATGAAAGAGAATGAGTGTCGTCTTTTGACACAATTATCCGACATATATCGGACGTGCTCATAATAGAATGCACCTGCGTGGTACACGCGTTATCCGAGGGCCCGGAATTGAGAAGAACAAAGTATGTACTTATCGTTGTTGTCTGTCGATGACCATCCAGAATGGTGACTTCACAAGTTCTCAGTTCTCACGGGATGCTTTACTCGGTCCGTCCCCGAGGAACAGCGTTGTCCAGCGCAATTCGGGACGTCGATCGGAATGGGAAGTCCTTTCTTCCTTTGCCTCGCACGGAGAGGGAACACGTACGCTCTTTCCTTGCTTACAGCGGAGGCAGGAACGATACTGCCGAGGCCTCGCCGGCCCACTCACACCAAGATTCGTTCACCGAATATCGCGTTCCGCAAATATTGATGTTAATGAGAAGTAAATGTTATATACAACCCGGTTAAAAAAAAGATAATGTTCTTTTCACTAGATGCGAACTGTATCTCGCAACGAGAGATCACTATAAGCTACCGAAAGACGCAGCGATTGCAAGTGATTGCAAGTTCGAACAACGAGATTGAGAAATCTATTCCACGTGTTGCCGCTTCCGCGTGTTCCGGCCGACTACGCATTGAATGGCACCACTCACCCTGCGGAGCACGGCGTACGTATTATCACCGCCGCCCCCACCCCCACACGTACGAAAAACGACGCCGATCAGTGATCACCCGCGTGCCGCGTGTCAACGGTCTCGCCGCCGCCGCCGTGCCGGCAATATTCACTTGATGATAACGTCTAATATATGTATATACATATATGTAATTATGTATCTAGCGGGATAGAATTAACGTAGGCCATTCCTCCATTTCTCGTATCTCGATGAATAGGCTGTTATATCGCATATCTTTCGCGTTGTTTCGTGAACCCGTATATTAGCGCATTACCCGATAATTTCTCTCTCAATAATATTTCGATCTAATTGTAAGTAAGAAACAATTTTGGAGTAATAAAATAATTCAAAATGAAGATCAACACGAGCTATAGCGCTGTCGGCTCTTTTTGCTCGCTTTTCGATTCGAGCATGTATTATGGAACTTTTCGGAATGAATTTTGATCGGAATTGTTTAGTTACATTCCTCTCGTTTTACGCGGTAGATATATAGGTATGCGCGTAAGATAAAATCGCGTAATTTGGTCTATTATTATTAATATCATCGTTGCTTAATTAGTACACTATTATTTAAGTGACAAGCCTTATTATTTTTAGTAGCAAAAAAAAGGTTGTACGTGCCAGTTTAGACAAGAACGGCAAGTGAAAGTTCGTTGGTCGTTTATACTCGAATACTCAATCAAATTTTAATGCAATATTTCTATGTGACACATTTTTAATGCAATACTTTTATATGTACACATTTCCTTCATTGGAGCCGTTTCCTTGGTCTGTGATGATTTCGGAATACTGCGTCTAGGAATTTCAATTTTATATCACATTCATAATCTTCATTTTAATGTTTTGAAATACATTTCTCTCTCTAGATCAATCCTTTCATTACCAGTTTCAAAGACAAGCAAAAGAAATTGTTTTCTTTTAATCATTTTACTGTTAGACAATGGCAATTTTTCACTTACACAATTAGCAGAAAGATGACATATTTCGGGTGAATGATCTGCCTATCTTGCGATCGTTATGAATATTGAAAAATTAAATTGTTTTCACGTTTGCAAAATTTTATAAAATAAACCATCTGACGATGTAACTCGCAGATGGAACTCGGTCCGCGTTTTCCCTTTTTAAAGATCTTATTGATTCTTATTGTTGTCCGCAGTGTTTGCTTTAATAAAAATCGGTTCTGCATTCCATCGATTGCGATTTCCACCCACACGATCGTTGAAATTAGCAACGATATTTAGTCCGTGGCGATCTTCTTACTTTCAGATATCACGAATTTTAAGCGATAATATATCAGCACACGATTATTATATTTACTGGCCTTTACATGCAACCAATGCGAATGCAAACTGTAAGAATAGTAAATTGTAAATAAAATTACACTACTAATATTATAGTATATTTAACGTAAAAAAAAAGTGACTTTCATGTTTCATTTTTTGACAAAGAGCACGCATATATTCATAATCATTTGCTTTATATAAATAAAAATTGGCAAATTGCAATTATTTATTTGTAGACGACCCAAGATGACTTTTCCTCATAGATAGAGACATCAAATGCACTGTATATCATAATAGAGAACAACACTATTGTAAACATAAAAAAATATATGATTATATTTATTATAATTTGAAAGCTAGGTACTCTTTGTTGTTTGTATTTTACAAGCGTAATCATTATTATACATAAATAAATATGAACTATATAAATGAATAAATACAAGAGACTTTCATTTTTACATATGCGGGTGTTCATATAGAAAAAGTGAGGAATTAGAAGAGTATGACAATTTAATGATAACGAAAATACATGGTTAACAAAAATAAGGTTTCATCTATTTGTAACTCTGTGGCCGCCAGTTTCTTGATCGCATTTTGTGCTTTTTCGAGCTGTTGAGTCTCAGATGGTGTCATCATTTCTGCAATCTATAAAAAAGAAGAGTTTAAAATAGTATATATTAATTCATTGTTTTTGCAACTCTTATCTGTTATATGTAAGTATATATTCATATTACATCAGCCAGTTGCTGCTCCGTCGCGCCATGTTCCTTCAAATTGGCATAAAGTATCTGTACTCTCAATTGCTTTTCAATCATACGTTTGTTACTAGTCGATTCGTGATCTCGTCTTTTTATAATGTTATATAATGCTTGATAACAATGCTCGATTTCCATTTCGACAATTCTAGTTAAATCGATGCAAAAGCGATAAGGTGCTTTTGCCGGTCCTGACGAAGTACCACTTTTCTTCATCTCATGAGTCTGTATGTAATTCTCCCGTGACAAGGTGTATGTTAAGAATTTGGCTTCTTTTGCTGGAATTATTGCTAAATTCTAGATTTGTTCTAGATTAACATCAATTTCATTGCAAACCAATCTAAAAAAATCACAGAAAAGCCTAATAATGGTTAAGTAGAGAAAACATACAATTAAAGAATTCTCTCTTGTTTACAGTAAAATGAAATATTGAGGACTGAATTTGTAACTTTACCTGAAAATTCTTGCAGGTTTGGAACCAAATCTCTCTGTTACGATATGTTCCAAAGTCGTCCATGTTAACTGTTTGCGTTTTTCATGTCAACGCTGTACTGTCCTCCACCAGAATCACCGACTCGTTTAATGAATTGCGTACTATCCTCCTCTAGAATCCGCAAGTACTGATCAAGATAATGCTAGAGCTCTTGATAATTCAACTTCTTCACTCTTCCTTTATCTCAGTATACGGAATTGGATTTGACATAGCTGCCCAGGATGCAGTCCGCAAGTACATCAAATTGATTGATCAACTGTCTCATTAATTCTCCAGCATTTTTGTCAAATCTTTGGGTCATGGCTGATATAACGATTTAATCCCTGACATAAATTATGTGTTAACATAATAATCTTATTTATTTTAAGATATAATCAGAGATTATTGCAAATTAAGGCTTTTACCTAGATCTTGAGTAAATCGATCGAAACTGACTTTCTAATATATTTTACTATCGGTCAATTCAATATTTTGTCCTTCCAACACGTTGGAAATGGCTATCACATCAAGGTCTGGTAAGTTATAATCAGGTTTCTCAGTATCTTCCATCATTGTATCAAAAGATGTACTGTGAATTAAAAATTGATTTTTCACCAATAACTCGGATACCCTTCTTAGATTTGGGATAAAAGGTGGTTCATCAGCTAAAAAAATAATTAGATAATTAATACAATAAATCCTAGAGTTTATTATATTAGAATAAGAATAGAATACTAGAAAATAATTTTTAAAGAAAATAGAAGCTGTGTAAAAAGATTATTGAATCGTACACTTAGAAGGCGTCTATTCAATTTGTTTGTATGTTTTTATTAATACTTCAGATGCTGCGATATATCCGTGTTTTAACACCTCTTCTAACATGATTTCACCCTCATCTCCACAGTAAGTTTTTGCAAAAAGAATGTACCTGCAATGAATAATATCTACGATAATTGATATTTCTAATACAAAAGACAAATTATATTTTAAAATACAATAAAAGTTCTTATTTTAACATATAAGAATACCTTGGATAGTGAAAAAGCATAATAATTTTGTTTTGGTGTATATTCAATGGTCTCCTCATTTTGTTGATAAGTAACAAAACCATATTTTACAAGGACACATAGTCCTTCCTTTATCTAAATGGGGTAATAAAATAACGAATATGTTAGCAAAAGAAAAGTTCTAAATGTATACAAGATACTAAAAATCAAAATGTAAATTTCATATAATATAGTCGTCATCATTGACCTTGTTTACACCCAGCCGTCCAATCCCGATTCACTCCTAAGTGAACTGACGTTTACACTGGAGTTCGCGCTACTCCGCTGAAGAAAGACAATTGAAGTAGATTGAAATTAACCCGTTTACACCAAAGAAATTTTACTTCTCTCCGGAAAGGGAATCGGGATTGGACGGCTGGGTGTAAACAAGGTCATTAGTACGTAATATGCAGCTATATCAATGTTTACCTTTGCTACTGGTAGTTTTGTTCCGTAACGTATTGCACCTAACGTTTTCGTTCCGTACAATAAACTATTACCAATGCTGTACGATATACCCAAAGTACTCTTCTAACAATAGCAAACACAGTTTGTTGTAAAAGTCCTTCATATTTACAACATTAATCCTCTTTCACTGGAGTCACTGGAACCCTCAGTCCTCACTCCTCACTGCTGAGGACTGAGGGTACGAACACATGGAGCGGAACAGATTACGCAGAAAATCGCGGAACGAGAGCCTTGACCAATCACGAGCGTTCCGCTATTTTTGTTGCGCGAATTTACAATCCCTACGTTCACATGGAGCGTAACAAAAGCAACGCGGATTGCGCGCAACCAATCACAAGTCTTCATTTGAAATTTGTTAAAACTTTATTTTAATATTTTAAGCATTAAGTTAAATATTTCTAACAGAAAACCCATTAAATGTAACATTTATGAACATGATAATAATAATTACTTGTAAATAGAATGGTTAAAAAGTAATTATTGAGACACACTAGTCGTTACGCTTTGCTCATTCCGCTCCATGTGAATGTAGGACTAAAATTTCGCGTAAGAATTGTTGCGGATGTGTCATCGCTAACCTCCAAACAGCTGGAATAAATTATGTTAAATAATAATAATAACTGCCAGGTAATAAATAGAATTAGTAGGTGTTATTTTCTTGTCCATGTTGTCTCTTCATTAACGAAATATATGTTCTAGGTGCACAATTGCGCAATTCCGCGAAGTCTGTCCGCTGAAAACCGCGGAAAGTCGCTGAAAATCACGGAACGCTCGTGATTGGTCACGGCTCTCGTTCCGCGATTTTCTGCGTACGCTGTTCCGCTCCATGTGATCGCACCCTGAGTCCTCAATCCTCACTCAGTCCTCACTAACCTAACCTCAAAAATCTTGAAAGCGGCCAGTAGCCACGCCGGCGCTGGCCGGCGCCGGCGAACTGGACTGCTTGAAACGCCCCTCGCGCCCATTTTCAAAGTTGGAACTATTTCGCACACCCATTGTCTCATTTTTCTGGAAGTGCCGATAAAGTCTCCACTTGGTGCGTGTCCGTGCTACGCCCATTTTCTGCTTGGTTCGCATCCGTGCTATACACCTATAACTGTAATAAATCCCATAATTCATAATTTTCGTGTTGAGAAACCCGGTACCGAGTATGTATGTATGTACATCCCGTGTAACATGCGCGTGATCTGTCCTCTTTAATTGTTATATTTGTTATATATATGAAAATATTAACGCGTGTACATATTGTATATATTGCACGCATATAAAATAGCATCACTCCCGGTAAAAATATAAAATAACACATTTATATTATTATTATTATATGTAATTTATACAATAATAATTGTTATTAAATAATAATATAATAAATTTGCATAGATAAATATATATGTGAAATAAAATGATCCCTACAGAGATCGAATGAAACGATTATATATGTTAGACATATGTATAATGTACAATATTTGTATGGAAACTGTGAAATAATTGTAAAAAATGCAGTGTAATAAAATAAATCTTATCTATTAATACTTATATGTTAAGACCGATAAGATATAAATCAATATAAAGAAATTAGCCATATACGGTCCAAGCTTGGATCTAAGGCAGCTCAATATTATTTCCTATATGTATATTAAATACGCTTATTTTCCAACATATTAAACTGCGCGCCGATTACTTTCGGACTTAAAACATAATCGGCCCGCAGTTTAATATGTTGGAAAATACGCGTATTTAATATACATAATAGGAATTAATATTGAGCTGCCTTAGATCCAAGCTTGGACCGTATATGGCTAATTTCTTTATATTGATTTAAATCTTATCTAACTGACAAGAAACAGTCAACTTTTCATCGCTTTGCTTAACTTTTATAATTATATGTTGTTGCACGTGCCTTCCGCTAATACAAGGTATAATGCCAATGTGCAATAGTTTACGAGATGTAATTGTTTAATTTTCCGTGTGCCTAATGTACGATAGAGATAAATGCCAGGTAGCACGCGTAGTCGAATAGAGGCGGCGAGCTGGAATATTGAACCCTTCAAGCTCGGATCCTGCTCTCTCCAATTTTTTTCGCTTTTTCTTAATGATGTGCTCAAATAACTTATGTGTATAATACAATAAATAATGTGTATAATACAATAAAACTAATAAATTATTATTTTATAATTATTAAAATTATTCTCATATTTTTAACAATTCACAATTAGAAAAGATAAGAATAATTGTGTTATTTAATGAAAAACTAAGAAATTACTATAGAATTCTGCAAGAAATTTAATTATTACATATTACGTTATAAGATACAAACTTATAAAGTTGCTGGAAAGCATTACAACCGGTAATATAACGCACTTATTAATTATAACAACTTATTTTTGAGTACACCTTAAAAAAAAGCGGAAAAAAATTGGAAAGAGCAAGGTTCAGACTCGCGAGACGTCCAGCACTCCATTCCGTCACTTTACTCGCTAGTTTTTTTTTTTAGGTGTTTATTGAGCCAATTTGAGTGACAGATTTGACAAAAACCAATATACAAGTTATTACAAAATCCTCACTCGCTCGGATACGTTTACTACTTGGAACTCATCTCTACCGCCACAATACATTAGACATGACACACGGAAACTTTAACAATTATATCTTATAAATTGCGCATTGACACGACTTACTACTGTACCTTGTATTAGTGCCCAGTGGAAGGGGTGTGCAACAACATATTGTAAAATAACAGAGACAATCGCATAAGCGTTAAACAAGGACTACGCGATATCGTTTTGTTCGTATGATTAGCCAGCCGCGCCGCAGAATGAGTTGGAGCAATTGACTTCTACTAGCCGAGCGGTAACAGGCGGTAAAAGCCGTAAAAGGGACACACAAGATTGATGAAACTATGTTCTTTCGTCCTTTTCATAGGAAAATGTTGAAGCGCTATTGTTTCCTCACCATAGAAAAATAATTATTTATTGATCATATAGTTCACTCCGATTCAGATGCAATGGGTAGATGGTATATGAAAGACCAGCCGTTTGTTCTAAAACACAGATGCTTGTATGAAAAGTTCGCAAAATTCATAAAGAAGCTGTAAGAACGGGAAATGTTGATTCTGTACTACTTTACTACAGATATACATACATTATGTATATCTATATTTTTAAATTATATTTCAGCAGCTTGGTTGTTATTATCATAATCGTGATTCGCTTATCATTTTCATACGTTGTTCGTTTGCCCTTATTCTCTTCAAACTCAGTTACCGCGGTATCGATTAAATTGTAAAACATCGAGTCGATAAAGAGACGGGACACTTGCGTGATATGTGCGTTGGTTGGTATTTAAAATGTCGATTTTCATAATGTCAGACAATAAATTAGACTGATATAAAGAGGTAACGTCTACAGTGGCGGACGACGACGGACAACATAATAAACAGATATAAACAATGACGAGCTAAGAAAGTTATAAAGAGTTTATTATTTTGTCATATAATTCCGAGAAAATTCCGTACGGCGTTCTTTGAACGGTTCGCGTTCAGTAAAAATAACAGAAGCTCGGTGAACTGTCGGATTTAAATGTCAAAAGTGAGCCGTGATACGTTTCATCTCGGGAGTGTATCATATAAAGTATCGCGATCGTATTATGACGCATGTTACTTCGCTCTCGTTCGCGGAATATTGAACAGTGGTTTTTTGTGAGTGCCCTGTGTAACGGAAAAAGGAAAAGGAGACTTCAAGCGAGACATTCTGAGAGAAGGAGGAGGCCTGTCAGAGGCATATCGGGCACCGGCCGGGCAACCTTGGGGTAAGTATCATTTTTTATCTTAATATTAATTGCTCTTAAACATTTCTTGAGAAGGGCTAGCGAACAAAGCTCGTTGGTAATGCTTGAGTCATATATTAAAAATAATATATTAAATAACAAACGTTTCGACCCTGAATGTGGTCTTCCTCAGTGTGTGAAAAACAATCATTTAAAATTAATCGAAACTTTACATGTACATTAAAATTAATGTCAGTTTGATAGATCTCGCATGTCGCTCTCTTCGTACCTGATATTCGCATACGTCGTTTATATTTAAACGCGAAGGTATCAACTCTGATCTAATACAAGATCTAATAAACCTAATATTTTGATTTGTAATGATATGTTTGTTATTTAATGTATTATTTTTAATATATGACTCAAGCATTAATAACGAGCTTTGTTTGCTAGCCCTTTTCAAGAAATGTTTATTATTATGCGAACGTGTTAACGATCAATATTTTGTTTAATTGTCCTTTCTCATTTATTCGGACCGTTTTATCTAAAATAATTAGAAATAATTAGAGAAAGAAAAACTAAAAATCGAATTAGACGCGCGTAAGAATTGTTATTTGAAACGTTGATCATTTTCAGCGTCTCTATAATTTGAATCTTTCACTTTTGTATCAATAAATAAAATAAAATAAACTGACGTGAGATCCAGCGAATACTTCGTCGCGTGACAAAGTAATTTTATATATATCGGGTGTACCTAAACTGGCGATAATTATTTTAAAGACAAATACTTTGTAACATTTTAAGACAAAAATTCTAATACGAAATTGCCGAGGCCATAATAGTGAATAAATACTTTTAAACTGGTTTTATAATTTATTACGGACAAACAGAAATAGTTTCTTCATAAAACTTTTGAATTTTTTACAATAATTTTACATTACTGTCAAAAAGCATTCGATTCATGAAAGCACCTTTATCATTGGCCATGTTGTGCGCGAAATATAACCACTTTAAACTTTTATCACGCGAAAACTATTATAGCCTCGGCATTTTTGTATTAGAATTTTCGTCTTAAAACGTTACAAAGTATTTGTCATTAAAATATTTATCGCCAGTATAGAAATATCTCAAAATTGATACATATTTCATACGTCATATTAAACAAAATTTTAATAACGTTTGGCAGAAAAATAACGGGACGTTTATATATAAATATACATATAATATACCTGAAAATTTATAAAGAGAAATGTCACATTCGCGAGAATACGATAAATTCATTATGTTGATTACGATAAGTATCGCGTGAATATATTTGCTTCGGAAATTCTTGTCTCTTTTGAATCTCACGTTATTCATTCTGTATATCTCGACACGCGTTCGTATTATAAGTATTATAGGGGTTCACACGCGGGAAGAAGTACTCCGCGGTCTGGCTCCGAAGGCCGGAACTCGTTCGTATTATAAGTATTATAGGGGTTTACGCGCGGGGAGAAGTACACGGTGCATGATGGTTTTGTGCATCAAATATTTTTAACCACACCATATATACTGTAAAAGTATTCCTGACAGTCCGCAGTCTGTAAGTAGGACGGGAAAAATTTGATGCAACTTTTTCATTATAAATAATGTTACTTGTCTATAAAGCGACACCGCGCTAGTAAAAAATAAGCGTGTACCTGCAGGGAGAATTGATCCGCGCAATTCCTTGGGCTTAACGCACCCACGGACCCGAGTTTGCGACACGCGGACCGCGGACACGTAAGAGACTAGCGCCTGTGCTTGTCTCGTCCGCGCATTGCGAGCGAAGCGAGACCCGCGCGCGGACACGTAAAGACGAGAACCTGAGCTCGTCTCGTTCGCGCGCTGCGAGCGAACATATTTTAATTAGTGTATGCATGTATGTAGCGTAATTTATAATGCGTATGTGTGAGAGGGAGAGACTTTAGCGGCTCGTTCGCTAACTTATACTTAATTTATACTTTAATATTGTGCATGACATTCTCTGTATATTTATGTAGTGTGGATGGATGGATGAGCATGATGCATGGTGGTTTTGTGCATCAAATATTTTTAACCACACCAGGTATACTGTAAAAGTATTCCTGACAGTCCGCAGTCTGTAAGTGGGACGGAAAAAATTTGATGCACCTTTTTTATTTAAAATAATGTTACTTGTCTGAAAAGCGACACCGCGCGTGTAAAAGACGAGCGTGTATCCGCAGGGGAAATTGATCCGCGCAATTCCTTGGGCTTAACGCACCCACGGTCCCGAGTTCGCGACAGGCGGACCGCGGATATGTAAGAGACTAGCGCCTGTGCTTGTCTCGTCCGCGCGTTGCGAGCGAAGCGAGACCCGCGCGCGGACACGTAAAGACGAGCACCTGAGCTCGTCTCGTTTGCGCGCTGCGAACGATCATATTTTAATTAGTGTATGCATGTATGTAACGTAATTTATAATGCGTATGTGTGAGAGGGAGAGGTTTTAGCGGCTCGTTCGCTAACTTAAGCGTGTATCCGCAGGGGGAATTGATCCGCGCAATTCCTTGGGCTTAACGCACCCACGGACCCGAGTTCGCGACACGCGGACCGCGGACATGTAAGAGACTAGCGCCTGTGCTTGTCTCGTCCGCGCGTTGCGAGCGAAGCGAGACCCGCGCGCGGACACGTAAAGACGAGCACCTGAGCTCGTCTCGTTTGCGCGCTGCGAACGAACATATTTTAATTAGTGTATGCATGTATGTAACGTAATTTATAATGCGTATGTGTGAGAGGGAGAGACTTTAGCGGCTCGTTCGCTAACTTATACTTAATTTATACTTTAATATTGTGCAAGACATTCTCTGTATATTTATGTAGTGTGGATGGATGGATGTGCATGATGCATGGTGGTTTTGTGCATCTAATATTTTTAACCACACCAGGTATACTGTAAAAGTATTCCTGACAGTCCGCAGTCTGTAAGTGGGACGGAAAAAATTTGATGCACCTTTTTTATTTTAAATAATGTTACTTGTCTGAAAAGCGACACCGCGCCTGTAAAAGACGAGCGTGTATCCGCAGGGGGAATTGATCCGCGCAATTCCTTGGGCTTAACGCACCCACGGACCCGAGTTCGCGACACGCGGACCGCGGACATGTAAGAGATGGCTTAGATTGCAATACCGTTACCGGCTTATTTGATACAGACGACCTCTAAGTGGGTGAGTAATTTTCGTTAATTGATATTTGCAAATGAAATTAGTAACAAATTTCTTATAACAAACGATTGAAATTATTTTTGTATAATCAATATTGTATATTTTAATTAATTTCTTATTACTTTATAAAAAGCTATTTGCAATTCTATTATTTTGTTCTGTTTTTCTGCACTAATAATAGAGAAACATTATTTTTCCAGGTTATATTGATATTTTACTTATTTCCGAGGGTGCAACAAATCTATATATATAAAGACAAATGTCCTGACTGACTGACTGACTCACTCACTCATCAACGCCCAGCCCAAACCCCTGAACCTAGAAACATGAAATTCGAGGGGTGTATTCCTCTCATGACGTAAGCACCCACTAAGAAGGGATTTTTAAAAATTCGGCCCTTAAGGGTGTGAAAAGGGTTAAAATGTATTTTTACGGATTTGTCAATATCTTTTAGGCCCGATGAGATATCGACTTGGTTCTTGCTTACGAAGGTCACCCATACAAATGCTCAAAAACATATTTCAGGATTTTGCCCTAATCAACCTCTAAAGGCGCAAATCTAGATTCAAGGGTGAATTATAGAACCCTTCGTATCTCCTGTAAATTAATTAATTAATAATATTTTTTCGGTTCTTATACTCGGCCCAACAATTACTTTTAAAGAAATAACTTTTACTTCCGTATTCCACAACGAATTTATTAACAAAAATAATTTTAAGGGTTGTAGGGGAGAGTGAAAACATTGCGAACATTGAAGAGAAAAGTTAAATAAAGCCGATGATTATTTATCAATTATAAACGTCTTTATTTAATTACGAATGGGTTTTGCTTATTTTTTTAAATTGTAATTTATGTTGATAAGCAAACACAATCAAATTTATTCATGTACTATGTACTATGTGATAAAGACTAAAAACAAATTAGATGTCAACAAACGTCCTGTATATATGCAAATAGTGTTTGTTCTTTGTTCGGTCGTTCGAAATAAATCAATTTAATTGTAATCTTAGTATTTTAAATCTTAGTATTATTTATAATCTTGGTATTACTTTTTTTTAAGATACAATGACATTAAAATACGTTGTAATAATAATGTGAATTAAATAAATTACTTTAAATACTTAATAAATTCTCATTTGATATTCAATAATTTTTCTTGAGTTTAAGGTTACCTTACAATGATGTAATACATATTTGGAATTTGTACCGGCTGCGAAATGCAAATGAATATAGACTTGAATTAAATCTAATTAAGAGTAAGATATATTTAGTATCTATCTATCTATCTATATATATAAAAACAAATATCCTGACTGACTGACTGACTGACTGACTGACTGACTCATCAACGCCCAGCCCAAACCTCTGAACCTAGAAACATGAAATTCGGGGAGTGTATTCCTTTCATGACGTAAGCATCCACTAAGAAGGGATTTTCATAAATTCGTCCCCTAAGGGGGTGAAAAGGGGTAAAACGTATTTTCACGGATTCGTCAATATCTCTTAGGCCCGATGAGATATCGACTTGGTTTTTCCTTACGAAGGTCACCCATACAAATGCTCAAGGGGGGATCCTGGTGTAGAGGGTCCAAAAAATCGATTTTTTTTTATTTTAATTAATAGTACACTATTCGTGGAATATATTCCTAAAGTTACAATAAAAAATTCGAACTTTTAAAGGCCTCACAGCCATTTCTTGCGCGCAGGTATACGAGCGCGCGGGATGAGCGCGCGAGTCGCGACCGGCGCGACGTTTATTGTGACCTTTGTGACCTTGAAGAATCTACTGCCAATTTATGAAAACCTTTTTAAGAAAGATCTGTTAGAAAGGTGCTTAGGCGGGCATACGCAAAATGCCAATGAAAGTTATAATTCCACCGTTTGGCGGCTAGCTTCGAAACACTTGCACTGTGGCCTGAAAATTATTGAAATTGCCGCCTATATATCTGCAGGCATATTCAATGAAGGATATTTTGCTGTTCTGAAGATTATGGAAATCTTACAAAAAGTGAGCCAGTAGAAACTTGCACATTGCTTTCTCATAGTTTTTAAGTGAGCCAGTAGAAACTTGCACATTGCTTTCTCATAGTTTTTAAGTGAGCCAGTAGAAACTTGCGCATTGCTTTCTCATAATCTTTAGGTGAGCAAGTAGAAACTTGCACATTACTTAATCAACATTTTATTTCGCTTATAAAGCTTCCTCTATGAGGAAGCTTGATTTTTATTTGATGTACAATTATTAGTAAATATTCTTTAATTTGGCTTCCTCATAGAGGAAGCTTTATAAGCGAAATAAAATGTTGATTAAGTAATGTGCAAGTTTCTACTTGCTCACTTAAAAATTATGAGAAAGCAATGCGCAAGTTTCTACTGGCTCACTTAAAAACTATGAGAAAGCAATGTGCAAGTTTCTACTGGCTCACTTAAAAACTATGAGAAAGCAATGTGCAAGTTTCTACTGGCTCACTTAAAAACTATGAGGAAGCAATGTGCAAGTTTCTACTTGCACACTTAAAAACTATGAGGAAGCAATGTGCAAGTTTCTACTTGCACACTTTAAAGCTATGAGGAAGCAATGTGCAAGTTTCAACTTGCACACTTTAAAGCTATGAGGAAGCAACGTGCAAGTTTCTACTTGCACACTTAAAAGCTATGAGGAAGCAATGTGCAAGTTTCTACTTGCACACTTAAAAGCTATATGGGAGCAATGTGCAAGTTTCTACTTGCTCACTTTTTTTATTATCTTAAAAAATTATTTTTTGAAGTCTCAATTATTAAGACTTCCTTTAATAATGCTCTATCGATTAAAAAAAAACAGCCCGATATCTCAATATTTGCGGAAGTTAGAGCAACCACAAACATTTATAAAAAAATTTAAAATTTTTTAAAATATTGAGACGAGATGTAGCCCTTAAAGGTTGAAATTTTAAAATATGCTCTAATTTCCACAAATTTTGAGATATCGGGCTATTTCTAATTTTCTTATATTTTTGTTTTTTCTGCCCCTATTTCATATATAATTCTTTAAGATTTGGTTGATTAGTTATATTCTTCAGTCTTTTCTACCCCTATTTCATATATTATTCGTTACGATTTAAATGTTGCTCTAATTTCCATTAACTTTGAGATATCGTGCTATTTTTAATTTTATCATATTTTTCCGTCTTTTTTACCTCTATTTCATATATAATTCTTTAAAATTTAATTGATCAATTCTCGTGTTACACACATTTCAAATTTCGAAGAATTCGTACATACATAGAAGCTTTATAAAGCTGAGTCTAATCAACCAAATCTTGAAGAATTATATATAAAATAGGAGTAGAAATGACTGAAGAATATAATAGAATTTGTTTTACTTTTTAATTATTGTCATTAATAAGTTTTATTTACATAAATATGGACTAAAGATTTTATGTTTAGTATTAATTAAATAACTAGCTGGTTACCCGGGCTTCGCCCGGAGGTCGTATTTCTTCAAACAACTTTCCCGACAGCACACGATATCCTATGGACGTCCATTGGAGTCCATTTGAAGTCCAGGAACTTTAAGTGGACTCCAATGGACGTCCATAGGATATCGTGTGCTTTCGGGGTTCATTTGTGTTACAATATCCATATTGTGGACAAACATAAGGAGTGTGTCGAGTGGTTGATTTAAAGGTGGTAGTTTAACTTTTCCGTTTGAACAACACATTCCAGGTGCTTAAGTTTTAAACTTTTTGGCTTGACAATGATCACATATTGCATCCATTTTCCCAATTATTACTTACGGAAAAAATTTATATTCGTAATTTGGATCATAACTAAATTCCTCTAATTTCAAATCGAACCGCATAAACGTTTTCCTTAATTGAACATGTCGTAACCGGTCTTTTTCTACTCGAATTTCACGCTATTGAGTCATTTCTGCTTTTCAGATATTTCACTTACCGATCAGCGACTTCATCCCTTGGTTTTTGCCGGGCGTTTTTTCGGGAATTTCGAGATTGTTTGCTCGCATGTAACATAATTTGTTGTCTTTCGCAAATACCACATACTTACAATATTTTTTGTAAAACCTATTGCAAAAGTTCAATTTGAGATTGAAATTAAATTTAAATAAGGAATAGTATTCAACAAATACTGTAATCATCCCTTGGTTTTCCCGGGCGTTTTTTCAGGAATTTCGAGATTGCTCGCTTGCAATGTACACAGAACTTCGATATTTCACTTTAAAAATATCCGGGAAAACCAAGGGATAAAATCGGTAATCGGTAAGTAAAATATCGAGGTTCTGTGTACATCGCGAGCGAGCAATCTCGAAATTCCCGAAAAAACTTCCTGGAAAATCAAAGGATGAAGACGCTGATCGGTAAGTGAAATATCGGGGTTCCGTAGTAACCTATGTTTTGCGCAAGGATGTAAAGAGTAATTGTGCAAGAGTTGGTTCAGATCGGTCAAATAGTTTATGAGTGTGTAAAGAACAAACAGACTTAAAATACGCCCGGGAAAACAAAGGGATAAAATCGGTAATCGGTAAGTGAAATATCGAAGTTTTGTACGTACATCGCGAGCGAGCAATCTCGAAAGTCCCGAAAAAACGCCCGGAAAAACCAAGGAATAAAGTAGCTGATCGGTAAGTGAATAATCGAGATTCCGTAGTAGCCTATGTTTTGCGCAAGGATGTAAAGAGTAACTGTGCAAAAGGAGCAACCAGGGACATTTCTAAAAAAATTAAAAATTTTTTAAAAAAAGAACCCTTTTACCGATTATCACCAAATTCAATATCAACCTTTCTTAAATGATACTTTATTGATTAAAAAGAAATCGGCCCGATATCTCAATATTTGCTGAAGTTAATGCAACCACGAACATTTCTAAAAAAACTCAAATTTTTTTTTAAAAAGAACCCCTTTACCGATCATCGCCAAATTTAATACCAACCTTTCTTGAATGATACTCTATCGATTAAAAAAAAAAACAACCCAATATCTCAATATTTGCGGAAGTTAAAGCAACCACGGACATTTCTAAAAAAATTCAAAAATTTTTTTAAAAAGAACCCCTTTACCGATTATCGCCAAATTCAATACCAATCTTCCTTGAATGATACTCTATCGATTAAAAAAAAAAAACAACCGATATCTCAATATTTGCGGAAATTAAAGCAACCACGGACATTTCTAAAAAAATTTAAAAATTCTTTTAAAAAGAACCCCTTTACCGATCATCGCCAAATTCAATACCAACCTTCCTTGAATGATGCTCTATCGATTAAAAAAAAAACAGCCCGATATCTCAATATTTGCGGAAGTTAGAGCAACCACAGACATTTGTAAAAAAATTTAAAATTTTTTAAAAAAAGAACCCCTTTACCGATCATCGCCAAATTCAATACCAACCTTCCTTGAATGATGCTCTATCGATTAAAAAAAAAAACAGCCCGATATCTCAATATTTGCGGAAGTTAGAGCAACCACAACAAATCTGCACATACACACACACATACGGACATTTTTTTTAAAGGCAATTTTTCGACGTTTTAGAACATTCTGAACACATTGGCATGAAAAACTAAAAAACAATTTTTTCTTTGGTCTTTTCTACCCCTATTTCATATATTTTTCTTTAATATTTGGTTGATTAGACCTAGCTTTATATACGATCAAAGGTCCATATACGAAGTTTATGAAAACAAAGCTTCCTCTATGAGGAAGCAATAAAGATCGGGCCGCAATGTAAATTATTCGCGGACAACTACAAGGTCGAGCGGACGAAGAGGCAAGAGCGCCGCAGCTTCAGCAGCAGCAAAGAAGCTCGATTGGCTCGAAAACAACACCAAATCGAGCAAAACAAGCTCTTTGAGGAGGCAGAAGGATTGTTATATGGACCTGGAATAGCAGATTAACGTCAGAGAGCGGTAAGTTTCTAAGAATATGTCTCTTTCTGTACCGAAAATTTTAAACGCGTTTTTCTCGAAACCACGTTTTTGAAATTGGCGTGCACGATAACTCAAAAACTATTTGACCAAACAAGTTGGCTCTTGTACGTACACATAGTTTATTACATTTACTAGTCGGTGAACCTATCAAATTAATAAAATAATTAATTTAAACAATTGTTATTGCATAAATAAAGTTCACATTTTTTAGTGAAAATTGCATTTCTTGTTTTAAAGTGCCGCCATTTTGTCAATTTTTAACTTTTTTGCATTTTTTTAGGTTCACCGACAAACCAAGTTTATAAACAATAAGAAACCTTTTGTTTTTTTGTTTCAGACGTGTAAAAAAGGAGCTAGAACGCTCGCCGTTTAAAACCGACGCTCGTACTTACGCCCTGTAAACTTATTGTATTATTTTTCTTTAAATAAAAAAAATTTTTTTACGTAGTTTAATTATGAAGTAAAAATAGCCCAAAAGTTATCAAAGCGATTTATTAAATAGTTTCTTTTAAAAAAATTCCCGAAAATACCTTTTTTTTCAGTAGTCTACACCAGGATCCCCCCTTAAAAACATATTTCAGGATTTTGCCCTAATCAATTTCTAAAGGCGCAAATCTAGATTTAGGGGTGAATTATAGAACCCTTCGTATCTCCTGTAAATTAATTCCTATGTATTTTTCTTTCGGTTCTTATACTCGGCCCAACAATTATTTTTAAAAAAATAACTTTTGCTTCCGTATTCCCCAACAAATTTATTAACAAAAATAATTTCAAGGGTTGTAGGGGAGAGTGGAAGTATTGCGAACATCTAAGAAAAAAGTTAAATAAAGCCGACGATTATTTATCAATTATAGAAGTCTGCATTTTAAATGATACTCCAGTTATTTGGCTTTAAATTACGATAATTAATATTAATATTTATTTGCCATTCGGAGTTACCCGCCGCACGCGGAGCAATGCCGAATCGTAGCTGGGGTAATTACAAACGGGTTTTGCTTATTGTTAAAATTATAATTTAGGTAAATCTATATATATAAAGACAAATGTCCTGACTGACTCACTGACTCACTGACTCACTCACTCACTCACTCACTCACTCACTCATCAACGCCCAGCCCAAACCCTTGAACCTAGAAACATGAAATTCGGGGAGTGTATTCCTCTCATGACGTAAGCACCCACTAAGAAGGGATTTTTAGA
Source organism: Leptothorax acervorum (assembly GCA_035220615.1). Classification (NCBI taxonomy): domain Eukaryota; kingdom Metazoa; phylum Arthropoda; class Insecta; order Hymenoptera; family Formicidae; genus Leptothorax; species Leptothorax acervorum. Next base: position 36,050 of record JASTWQ010000630.1, on the reverse strand, counting down.
AATTCGACCCTTAAGGGGGTGAAAGGGGTAAAATGTGTTTTCAGAGATTCGTTAATAATCTATCTTTTGCTCCAATTCTATTGCTTCAGATTTAAATTTCTTCATCGTATTGTTCATTTCCTCTGTTGTCTATGTACTGTCACGGCTTTTTGCACGCGGGCGCAAGCCGGATCAAAAGGGGACGGTAGAGAGTCAGGTGTCAGGCCTCTCGAATGGGTCCCTCGCACGAAATCTTGACTCGCGAAATAAACTATTGGGCGCCAGACGCGGCAGATCGCGTCCACTAAATACAGCGATTCTCTACTGAGTTATTACGACAGCTCAAATGCTTCGATTCGCAAAATCCGTCAAAACGCAATTAATGATTCACGAAAGCTCCAACTTAATTATTCGTGCGAAGGCCGACCAGCTCGACCTAACGGTAGAGGGGCAGGGCTAGGCAGGGCAGTGCAAGAGGACGACGGGATAACGGCTAAATAATTCGCCACACAGTATAATACGATAAAAAATAGTTGATCGTTTATTACTAATATCTGGTAATGAAAATGGTGAAAACAATGGTTTAATAATAGTCAGTTTAATAATAATATTCAAAGTGATCCGTGGAATAAGAACAAAGTTGAGTGAGGTAATCGCCCCCGCCTATCGAACTGTAATCAAGTTCGTTTACAAAAGCTAAAGAAAGAAACGATGAATACTAAAGCGGAGTAACAACAGACGCGAATATGAATTGAAACAAGCTCGAAACGCGAATAATGCGCGACGCGAGTAGCGTAAGATCAGACGGAGAATATACCGGGATTTATGAAAGTATTAATTGACTATATTATAATGATCTCTGGATCGTTACGAAACAAACCAACAAAAAAAAACTAAACAGGAGATCCAAATAACATTCGCGATATCTCTCACAATCAAAACGTAATTTAGTAAATATTATAAACCATGAAGCCACAAATGTCGACGATCAAATATAAGTTCTGCGTGCGCCAAACGGAGCGCGACAACGTAATCCTGCGAGATTACAACTCGTCCAAAAAACAGATAATCACGCTGGAATCGCAATAAATCTATCAATTAGACTCGGATATTCAACTCCGGTCTACTTTGTTCTGTTCTGTCGTCAGTGGTTTTTACGCCGTTTCGGCGTGAGCTCTTCGCACGCGCGACGCAATTACGGGCGCAATAGAGCACGCAAATCAGCAAAATATTCCGTAACTTAACAATAACGCAAGAAAAGATTTGGGATAACGCGAACAATAGTCAAGATAACGCAACGAATAAATCAGGGTAACGCAATTTTAATATTCTGACTCAGAAGATGCCACTGAATAATATCCGGACGCGAATCTAATACAAAATATCAAACGCGAGTAATAACGCAAACTAATACGCGGCAGCAAACAACGCAGACATAATATCGTTAAGATCGCAATTAATAATTATCGCCATTAAGATCGCTAATAATAATACTAACTAAGGTCGCAAATAATAACACAATAATACTGGAAATAATCCAAAGAGCGCGAGGTAATATTCGGACGTGACTCTGATACACGAAAATATCGAACGCGAACAATAGCGCAAAACAAATACGCGGCAGCGAGGAACGCAAGAAACTAGAGAAACGATACCAAGAGTAACGCGGAAGAATATTGCAAATAATAACGCGAAGGAAGATCGCGAATAATAACGCGAGAGAAGATCGCGAAATACGATCGCAAACACTAACGTCAAATTATTACAACTAATAACGCGAGGTCCTATCACGAATAATGACGTCGAATATTATCGCAACTCGTAAAGCAAACTGATATCTCTAACGATTACGCAAAATAATATCATAATTAATAACGCTGAATCAGAGCGATTAATCACGTAAAAGAATATCACAAACAATGACGCGAAATAATATCGCGACTAATAACACAAAATAATAACACAAATTAATAACGCGAAATAATATCGTGACTAATAACGCAAAATAATAACACCAATAATAACGCGAAATAATATCGCGACTAGTAACGCAAAATAATAATACAAATAATAACGCGAAATAATATCGTGACTAATAACGCAAAATAATAACACCAATAATAACGCGAAATAATATCGCGACTAATAACGCAAAATAATGTCGCGAAACGCTATCGCAAGTAATACGAGGGGTTAGTGTCGCGAATAATGTCTCCTGAGGATATCGGGAATGATAGATCCCGAGCGGCACAACTAACAAAGCCCAGGAACGCGACACGGAAATAATACGCAGCGAAAAAAAACATGCAAAAACACGCGGTATGCGGGCGCGACGTGACTCGCACGCTGGGGCGCGGCGGCGGAGGCGCGAGCGCGAACGCGGGTACGACTCGGGACGGCACGACGCAATCGAAAACGCCACAAGGGTCGAACTCTAACGGAACGCGAGCAGATACGAGTCTACGCCACACTCAACGCGTACTCAAAGTCGGTCGTAAGAACGCCGGACTTCACCCGGTACGCGAGCAGACACGAAGTTACGCCACACTTAACGCGAACCCGAGGACGTACGCCATACACGAATCTAATACGCGGCCACTCCCGTATGCCGTCCGCGCGAACGCGATATCTCGCCCTTCGGCCCCGCCGAAGGTCGCCGCACACGCCCGCGATCACGATCTCCAAGGGGGTCGTTCCGCGACGCGAATCCGCGATGTCCTAATCCCGCACACACAAGCTCGCGCGATCGCCAAGGGGGCCCTCCGCGCTCGATGCCGATCGCTACCGCGAAATCACTAATATGCTACGCCGTGCACGGCGAGCTGACACCAAAATCACTAATTATCCACGCGAGTCGGCAACGAAACGCGAACGCGACCCGACGGCTTTCCCGTGGCTGTACAACAATAAACTCGAGGCAACCTCACCGACTCTCGACGCCGCTTCCTCGACGTTCTCCCTGCTCCAGGACACCCACACGGGCCGATCCTCCACGGGATTTCCCACGAACTCCTCACACTCGTCCGTTATATCGCGACACAATAAATTTCTCGCGGTATGCAGAGCACGCGCAAGTTGTCTCGGCGAGGGGGCGAACCGAAAGAGATCGTCCCTTCGGTCGCTCGATTGCGGATCGACGACGCGCCCCACCCCGGGGGTGCGTACGTCTGTGGCGCGATAGCGCGGGCCAATCGGGATCGATCTCGCAAGTACGCCGCGACATTCGCGTAACGTAATCTCGCGTGATCCGTTGCGGGGTGCCTCGCGACTCCGCGATACTTAATCGATGGGGCGCTCGATGAAAGCGGGTCGGACGCCCCGGTTCGCCTCACGGCATCTCCGCCGCGGGGACGTCCCTCCCCGCGACCTCCAGGTCGGAGTCGTAGCCGTTCTGGCGATTACACCGCTTCACGGCGTAACGCAGTCGTGGCGGGGTCGTTCCGCCCTCCCGCATCCAGAGCGCCGGGACTGCTCCCGTTTTCACGCCGGGATCACGCGGCCAAAGTCTTCCTCCGCGCTCCCTTGTGCGTGGCCCGCGATAATCCTGCCTCTCCGCACTGCTGGATTCCGGAGCGTCCTTCGTCCCTCGCACGGCTCCTCTTCCCTGATGCCCGCAAGACCGCTGCCGAAGATGTTTTCGCCGGTGGATTCCGGCGAGGTGCCGCGATTACAAAAAATAATAAAAAAAACAAAAAAAAGGTAATTAATACGCAATTAATTGACTACGAGGCCCCCTGGAGATTTCGCGTTGCTCTTCCGGCTCGCCCCCGAGCACAATTCCGCGCCCCGTGGCGGCGGCGGGGACGCTGCAACGTGCAGCGGAGCTGCCACGTCACAGTACTAACTGATGTCTACAATAGGGCGAGAAGTCCTCCGGGGCGAAGCCCGGGTAACCAGCTAGTTTGTAAAAAGTATCTCACGTACTTCACAAAAGATCCAGCGCTATTGTTTCCATTTTCTACGATAATTCCACGAGAGATATATTAAGTTCGTTTTTCTTGTACCCGTCAAGTTCTCCAACACATCTGATTTGACATTATTCTTTATATTATGTGTCAGGACGAGAGCGTGTGGCATTCTAACCCGAATGGATAGCAGATAGACGATGTGTGTAAAAGGAACTTGTAAGGTATAACAGTAACTCACTCTATGTCAAGACATTGTCTGGTTTGATGGGCGACTCCACCACCGCAGGAGCGCGAACAGGAACTGGGTGTTGACCATGGTCCCCAGTTGCTTCTCTCGGGCTCATCCGTGTCTGGTACAAAGCTGCTGGGCAGATAACTTTCGCCGTGTTGTCGGCGATGCCTTCCGTGCCTTAATTTTATATGATGCTGCAACAAGATCAAGAGAAATATATTTATTACGTTGTGCTCGCGTCTTCTTGTTCCATGCCGCGCCGCGCCGTGCATCGAGAGAGTCTACTAGGCATCACGAGGTCGCAGCTGGGGTCGCGAAAAATATGTGGCCTGCCGTGAGAACGTAAGTGCGATCGGAACATTTTGCGTTAAGTGCCTCCTTGTTCACCTGCTGCAGCCTCCGCCTCCGAAGAACCATCCGTGCGACGTACAGTTTGAGCTTTGTGGGTAATAATGGTACTTGTGGTGGTTGCGCCGCATGGGGCATTTTAATCCCTCAAAACGGAAACAACTCACGCACGTGTATACGGCACGTGAAACGTATTTGAAGAATACATTTCTCAATCCATTATTTACCTACAGACAGTTACTTTTTCTCATGGAAAAGTGTAACTGCAATCTATTATTGAAGTAAAACTTCTTAGGGCACGGGGGGTGATTCGAACCGGAAGCGTTACGGAAGTCGCGTTATGGAAGTCCGTCACGAAAAGTCGAACCTTCTACGGAAGTGATTCGATTCGTCGCGTTACGCGTTTGCGTTATGGAAGTCCGTCACGAAAAGTCGAACTTTCTACGGGAGTGATTCGGAGCGTCGCGTTACGCGTTTGCGTTATGGAAGTCCGTCACGAAAAGTCGAACCTTATACGGGAGTGATTCGAAGCGACGCGTTACGCGTTCGCGTTATGGAAGTCCGTCACGAAGAGGTCGAACATTCTACGGGAGTGTTTCGGAGCGTCGCGTTACGCGTTCGCGTTATGGAAGTCCGTCACGAAAAGTTGAACTTTGTACGGAAGTGATTCGGAGCGTCGCGTTACGCGTTTGCGTTATGGAAGTCCGTCACAAAGAGTCGAACCTTCTACGGAAGTGATTCGATTTGTCGCGTTACGCGTTCGCGTTATGGAAGTCCGTCACGAAGAGGTCGAACCTTCTACGGGAGTGATTCGGAGCGTCGCGTTACGCGTTTGCGTTATGGAGGTCCGTCACGAAGAGGTCGAACCTTCTACGGGAGTGATTCGGAGCGTCGCGTTACGCGTTCGTGTTATGGAAGTCCGTCACGAAGGGGTCGAACTTTCTACGGGAGTGTTTCGGAGCGTCGCGTTACGCTTTCACGTAATGGAAGTCCGTCACGAAAAGTCGAACTTTGTACGGGAGTGATTCGGAGCGTCGCGTTACGCGTTCGCGTTATGGAAGTCCGTCACGAAAAGTTGAACCTTCTACGGGAGTGATTCGGAGCGTCGCGTTACGCGTTCGCGTTATGGAGGTCCGTCACGAAGAGGTCGAACCTTCTACGGGAGTGATTCGGAGCGTCGCGTTACGCGTTCGTGTTATGGAAGTCCGTCACGAAGGGGTCGAACTTTCTACGGGAGTGTTTCGGAGCGTCGCGTTACGCTTTCACGTTATGGAAGTCCGTCACGAAAAGTCGAACTTTGTACGGGAGTGATTCGGAGCGTCGCGTTACGCGTTCGCGTTATGGAAGTCCGTCACGAAAAGTTGAACCTTCTACGGGAGTAATTCGGAGCGTCGCGTTACGCGTTCGCGTTATGGAAGTCCGTCACAAAAAGTCGAACCTTCTACGGGAGTGATTCGGAACGTCGCGTTACGCGTTCGCGTTATGGAAGTCCGTCACGAAAAGTCGAACCTTATGCGGGAGTGATTCGGAGAGTCGCGTTAAACGTTCGCGTTATGGAAGTCCGTCACGAAAAGTCAAACCTTCTACGAGTGTGATTCAATGCGTCGCGTTACGCGTTCGCGTTATGGAAGTCCGTCACGAAAAGTCAAACCTTCTACGAGAGCGATTCGGTGCGTCGCGTTACGCGTTCGCGTTATGGAAGTCTGTCACGAAAAGTCGAAACTTATACGGGAGTGATCCGGAGCGTCGCGTTACGGATTCGCGTTATGAAAGTCCGTCGCAAAAAGTAAAAAAAATTGATTTGTGCAGAATTAAAGCGTATATAAGTCACAAGTCAAATTTTAATTATAAATTAAAGCCAATGCAATTCACAAATGAAAATTGATTTGTGAATTAAAGCCTATATAACTTACAAATCAAATTTTAATTATAAAAGTAAAGTTTCAGGTTATGAGAAAAATTTTCCCATTTATAATTACATATAAATGTAACAGTTGGCAACTGTTAACCTAAAACATCACTTTTATAATTAAAATTTGATTTGTGAATTATATAGGCCTTAATTCACAAATAAATTTTTATTTGTGTATTGCATCGGCTTTAATTTATAATTAAATTTGACTTGTGACTTATATACGCTTTAAATCTGCACAAATCAATTTTTAGTTGCAAATTGCATCGGCTTTAATTTATAATTAAAATTGTTTTCTGAATTACACAGGCTTTAATTCAGATACTATAAACGAGATACTATCCTCTTCCTCACAGCTAAGAAGTTTCACTTCTGCCGCGCGTGGAGGCCACACGTATTTTTTTTTTTACTTTTCGCGACGGACTTTCATAACGCGACGAATCAAATCACTCCCGTATAAAGTTCGACTTTTCGTGACGGATTTCCATAACGCGAACGCGTAACGCGACGCTCCGAATCACTCCCGTATAAGTTTCGACTTTTCGTGACGGACTTCCATAACGCGAACGCGTAACGCGACGCTCCGAATCACTCCCGTAGAAGTTTCGACTTTTTGTGACGGACTTCCATAACGCAAACGCGTAACGCGACGAATCGAATCACTCCCGTAAAAGGTTCGACTTTTGGTGACGGACTTCCATAACGCGAACGCGTAACGCGACGAATCGAATCACTCCCGTAGAAGGTTCGACTTTTCGTGACGGACTTCCATAACGCGAACGCGTAACGCGACGAATCGAATCACTCCCGTAGAAGGTTCGACTTTTCGTGACGGACTTCCATAACGCGAACGCGTAACACGACTAATCGAATCACTTCCGTAGAAGGTTTGACTTTTTGTGACGGACTTCCATAACGCGACTTCCGTAACGCTTCCGGTTCGAATCACCCCCGTGCCCTAAGAAGTTTCACTTAAAAAAAAAATACGTGTGGCCTCCACGCGCGGCAGAAGTGAAACTTCTTAGCTGTGAGGAATAGGATAGTATCTCGTTTATAGTATCTGAATTAAAGCCTGTGTAATTCAGAAATCAAATTTTAATTATAAATTAAAGCCGATGCAATTTGCAAGTAGAAATTGATTTGTGCAGAATTAAAGCGTATATAAGTCACAAGTCAAATTTTAATTATAAATTAAAGCCTATATAATTCACAAATCAAATTTTAATTATAAAAGTGAAGTTTCAGGTTATGAGAAAAATTTTCCCATATATAATTACATATAAATGTAACAGTTGGCAACTGTTAACCTGAAACTTCACTTTTAAAATTAAAATTTGATTTGTGAATTATATAGGCTTTAATTCACAAATCAATTTTCATTTGTGAATTGCATCGGCTTTAATTTATAATTAAAATTTGACTTGTGACTTATATACGCTTTAATTCTGCACAAATCAATTTCTACTTGCAAATTGCATCGGCTTTAATTTATAATTAAAATTTGATTTCTGAATTACACAGGCTTTAATTCAGATACTATAAACGAGATACTATCCTATTCCTCACAGCTAAGAAGTTTCACTTCTGCCGCGCGTGGAGGCCACACGTATTTTTTTTTTAATCTTTTCACTTTTATTGCTCTTAATATCGAAATTCTTAATTGTAAAACTTATAATTAATATTCCATCCGAATGTTCTCAGAATCTCATGCATCAATCTATTTCTTAGAATATATCTACTATTTTTTTAAAAGTAATTATTTTATTAAATAATTATGTATATGACTTATTATGCAAGTAAAATCCATCTCAGAAGTTTGCTGCGTAGCCATGTATGCTAGAGAATAAACTTTTTATTCCGTGTATCACAATTTATTATAATATTAAGCAGTGATAATTATATCATGGCGAACAAAAAAAAATCTCTCGGGTGTTAAGAAAGAAAGACTTTAGAATTAATTAATAACAAGAAACAAGCTCTCCAGATACACAATCAAAGACACGATATAAGGCAAATGAGAGCTATACGCTGATATTAAAGCGAGAGATTTAAAATTTGTTTAATAAATTTTAAATCTTTCGTGTATTTCCAAGTACACGAATTTCCAACAAACTAAACCGCGCGCCAATTTTTTGTCGGACTGAAAACACAGTTTTCGTTGAAGCATTATAATTCCTTACCCCCCCCCCCCCCCTAACGAATCATTTGGTGCTAATTTAAGCATCATAAATTAATATATAAAGAATTTATTGCGAAAAATATTACCTCAGCCATTAAATTAGTATCAAATGATTCGTTGGGGGGGGGGGGGGGGGTAAGGAATTTTAATGCTCCAACGAAAACTGTGTTTTCAGTCCGACAAAAAATCGGCGCGCGGTTTAGTATGTTGGAAATTCGTGTACTTGGAAATACACGAAAGATGTAAAATTTATTAAACAAATTTTAAATCTCTCGCTTTAATATCAGCGTATAGCTCTCATTTGCCTTATATCCTGTCTTTGATTGTGTATCTGGAGAGCTTGTTTCTTGTTATTAGTTTTAAGTTTACGCAGGCTGAAACAATGCGTCCTACCGGTTTCTATTAATTGTTATTGCGATAAATATTACCATATGCCTCGGTGGTCGAATTGGTAAGACGCCCGAACGGAATACGGGAGATTCCAGGTTCAAACCCTGGCTGAGGTAATATTTTTCGCAATAAATTCTTTATATTAATTTATGATGCTTAAATTAGCATTAAATGATTCGTTGGGGGGGGGGGGGGGTAAAGAATTTTAATGCTCCAACGAAAACTGTGTTTTCAGTCCGACAAAAAATTGGCGCGCGGTTTAGTATGTTGGAAATTCGTGTACTTGGAAATACACGAAAGATTTAAAATTTATTAAACAAATTTTAAATCTCTCGCTTTAATATCAGCGTATAGCTCTCATTTGCCTTATATCGTGTTTTGGAATTAATTTTTTAATATAAAGAATAAAGTCACAGTCAGATCGCATGCAGGACTTTTGCCCGAGCTTTTATTCCAGAGGAAAGACAAAGAGTGGCTATATAACATTTCAATGGCCAGGTTTTTCTGGCGAGTGCCCAAAACAGTTTGCATTCGCCGCGCCGGTTGAAAAGTGCACGTGCGGTTTTCAATGAAATTATTAGGTACTCTGCTTGCATGATTCCCTTGCCGGATACTTAAGGTTTGACGATGCTTTCACCGATAAAACGATAGTCTCCTAATCGAACGCGCTCTCAAATACAACCGTTGCTCGAGTATAAGCGTGTTTTGCTGAGCCGCTTGGTTATTGATTTCTAATCGCCCATTCGCAAAATTTATGGATTCGTATGTAAATCTATCACTTTCAAGAAAGTGCTAAAATTACAAAAAAATTTATGATGCGAATGATTCTGTTTTACGCTATTATAGTTAAGATAGTATTGATTATCACTGCAAGCCATACATATCTATGTGACTAACTTTTGATAAAGAGGCAATTATGTATATTTAACTTTCTATTTGATTCAAATTTAAAAATTTCTTCAATTCAAAGGCAAAAAGTTGATCTTTGTAAGTAATAATATAATTACTTCTTGAACTAATGTTTAAAAAGATTGATTGTCGGAAGTAATATGTATATGTGTTTGCGTTGCTTTTTTAAGCTATTATTTACGTTCACGATTATTTACGTTAATTATTTGCCATAAAATTATTTTACTTGAAATATCGGCAATAAAACCGTTTTATGCTTCATCCAGGTGGTTAACGAGTGCTTTGTATTCAAATAATTAGCGACAAAAGAACGAACGAAGGTCCAGGCATAGTACGATTGTACGCGATTTAATGAAACACAGATTAATTGCGTTCCTCTCGCAATTATACTCTGTGTACAATTTATCCAGTTAAGTAGTTACACCAATCGTTATATGACACAATGAATCATAGCGGCCGTAACAATTTGCGGCAATTACAGCGAATTTCTTTTGCTTCCTAAGTATATAGTTTTTAAGACGATGTTTACGATTTGGCGCAATTATGTTGATAAAAATTTATTAATGCCATTTTTTCACTAAATCAATTTCTTAAAATTAATTTAATGAAAAAATCAAGTAAAAAAAATAAACATTATATTTATATTACCTATATATTTCCCAAAGAATGTTTGTTATTTGTAATATAAATAAAACGAAGAAACACACAACCTTTTTTCTCTTTATACCTACAGCATCTACAAAAAGATGCTTTATGCTATTTAATTTAATATTTTATTTTAATTTAGTTTTTTAATTATTTAATCTTAAATAAGATAAATAATAAATAAGAAAACTAATGATTAGATGTACATTTTTAGTTTACATTAACGTGATGTAATTGTTTAATGATAGCGATATAAAAATAAATAAATTTGTATCAAATAAGAATAAAATAATCTCAATATAAAATAATTTCGCAATTAAAATTAATTTTTGATATTTTCAAATTTATAAAACTAACACAGTATTGAAGTTTTATATCAAAATTTTTACATTTTTGAGTTTTTCCCTTTTTGTGCTCGTATATTTAGATTTTTCAGCGTTGTTACATTTAGAATATAGTTAGAAAAATAATTAGAAAAAACTCGAGTCTATAATTTATATGTAAATATCTAAAACACGTATTTCAAATTTTAAATTATTTTTAATTTAGAAAGAGAAAGTATCAAAGCAAAAGAAAAATACATATTATATACCTAATATTGTTATGACGAAGAATTTTGTTGACACTTGCTTTATGTTTATCTCATTCGATAAGTAGAATATTTTATGTGCATCGTTTATGTACATACAGTCATTTATACTCCCGTTTATGACAGCTGCAAAGGAGGTTTTTTTTCTTAAGCGTGGGAGATCATTGTGTGCAGATGTGTGCAGCGTATGCGTCATTTTTGCGTAATATAAGCTCGAATGCAAGAAGATGGCTTTCTTATTTGCAGTTTCCATAAGCATTTGCAACTTATCGTATTCCTTGCGCTGTCAGGTTGCGCGTACAATGTGAGAATATATTATATTCATACATTCATACAGTATAAAAACGTATGTAAATGGCGATAAAACACGCAGATGCATTCCAAGTCATTCAAGGTTTCTCATATTTTTTTATAAGAATACCGTTAAGTAGAGTAGAAAATGCAATTGTGACATTATACTAAACTATACAATGTAAATATATCATTATATAGTAAAATTGCCCTTACAATTAATAACAAAATTGATAATATTGTAGATCTAGAATTGTCAATGTATTTTAAATTTTTTCAATAATTCTTACATTTAATAGCATTTTGTAGAATACGAATAGAATAGAATAGAAAAGCCCATTTTACTCATTATCGATCTCGCAGTCGATTAGCCATCGTAATAATTCACTCACTATGCTGCGTAACTGCACGAGACGAGATATGAAACTATAACGTTAACAGTGGAACGTAATCCAATAGTCTCGGAGGTCAATGATTCACAGAGAAGGTTTCCGCTTCAGGTGACCTTGGTAAGCTGATTTCTTGAGCAGATTAGCGTAATCTCATTGACGTTATAGCAAATTAATTGTATGCAACTATTACATTTATTTGCAATATTACGTTACTCAATAATCATCTAGTCATCATCTAATCATTAGTTTTCTTATTTATTATTTATCTTATTTAAGATTAAATGATTAAAAAACTAAATTAAAATAAAATATTAAATTAAATAGCATAAAGCACCTTTTTGTAGATACTCTAGATATACATATATACGTTTTATAAATGCAATTTCATTTGGGGGGTGCAAGTTCTTACTGTTTAATATCTGCGGTAACAGTAGTAGATAACCATGAACGCTTTTTATCATGGTCGCCTCTGCAATACGATAGCTTGTTCTTATAGTAAGAAGATGGTCATTAGTCACTACGAATTTCGACGTTCTCTCTCATCAGAAATAAGAGAAAAAGTATGCAATTTAAATAGGCATAATTTTGCTTATATGCATTTCTTAATATAGGTACATACAACATATTAAATAAACAGAGAAAATTATTTCATGAATCTGTTCGTTTTCTCGAATAATAATACTAAAATCAAAATAAACGAATAAAAATACTATATTTTTAAATATAAGTAGAAATTGTAAATTATAATTAATTATAAATCTACATTTTTAAATTTCATTAAATTCTGATTTAATCTTTCTGCTTGAATAAAATATTAAAATAAGCATAATATAGTTAGTTGCGTTAATGGAATGTAAAGGGTTGGGTACGTCCCTACAAAACGCCTTTGTGAACCCTACGGGGATATACAAATAAACTACATACATACATACATACATAGTTAGTTGCGTTAAATGCAATGTGATCAACTAATCACGCTAAGATGCGTAAATGAAATAAGTAGTAATAGAAAATAAAAATTAATTAATTAATTAAAATAATAGTCATCTATATATACATTTTATGTTTATCCATATACTATGCTATGAGATTTATTTTAGGTTGGTCTGCAACATAAATTATTATAATAATTCCATATTGTTTTAGGCAACGCATGTTATGTCGACCGCGGACCGTCGGATTCAGAGTTTGCTGTTACCGAGATGCAGCGGTCGTACAGAAAATTTGACGATCGTAGAATGTTTCGTGAGATTGCGTGGCGAAGAGTTAATTAAATGGTTCGGAGAAATGGGCCTCTCTCTCCCAATGCGAGAGGTCAGCCGATGAACCATGAAAGCCGGACTCAACACGCCTTCTTCTTAATAATTGTCATATATATTGTCGCTGTCTGACCTCACGTCTGACACAAATAATGATAGGCCCATTATAATGGCAATTTTGTCTGCAAGACCGTTGATAGCAATTCAATAATGTAACAGAAACCAAAGATTCATATGCTTATATCATATAGTTACTTTTCTGACGAATTATTACGAAAAGCGAGAAGAAAGATCAGAGAGAAATGTCATTATATCATCGGTATACATTGATCGATTACAAAAATTAGAGTAAAGTCTAATTTTTTACAAGAATTATCAGCAAACTCATTTACTTATTACAAGCAATAATATGGCTTAGCAATATATTTGACTAACTGTGTTACAAAAATACGCATTTAAAATATAATAAAATTTAAAATATTGATATTTCCATTTTCTGCTACGTCTAGTGTCCTTATCATCATCACAAGAAATTATATTTTCTCAAATATTTTATTTAAAAATGCTGTATAACACAAAATAATGGACATACAAATATTCTGCAGTATACAAAATAACACGTTAAAATGAAAATTTAGTTCTAATACCTAGAAGAAAAGCTACGTACCCATGGAAGGTCTCACAATCGCGTAAGGTAAGGAGAAAAAATAATCCTGTATTACACTTTCCGCTAGGTTCTTCGAAAAAATATACGTGTTGGGAGCATAACTTAAACATCTGTACATAATTTCGTGTATACACAATTAAAAAGATAAATATCATTAAAAGTACAATATCAATAAAGAAATATTTCAAAGAAGACAAATTGTTTTAATATATCAAACTATACATATACATATGTACTATGTATAGTTTATAATCATGATTTCCGTTTGCAACTTACTTAGCTGTAAAAATGTTCAATGTATGCTCATCTAATGACCCGGCCACATCTATCACCTTCTGCCAATCAGCTATAGGTGGGTACGCTTTTTCTTCAATGAATGGATTATTTATGTGAGTGAATGCTGTACTGACATATACTAGTGCCTTTAATAGATAATAAAAATTTATTTGAAAATTATATGTATTTAGAACAAATTTTTATCATATAAAAGTTTGTATAAAAAGAATAGATAATAAATTTACATAAATACTCTAAAATACTTTATAATATTTTAATTAGACATACATATACCCACATTCTTCTAAATTTATTTTGTTTAACTTGTTATTAAATTTAAAGAATACTAGTAGCCATAATAGTGCTTGGAAGAAAATTTATGAATAAAATATGAATTGTTGCGCAAGACAACATAAAGTATACCATGTGATACAATATGCATAATTTATAAATAAAAATCCACACTCTATGTTATTCTTTTTTAGTAAAAATTATTTACTTTTAAATCCTTCATACTTTAAGCTAAAATGCAGATATCTCTCGTTACTCTAGTATTGACAAATATGGCATATTTTAAATTGTCATTGAATCTCACACTCGCCGCTGCATGGATTATTATAGTCACTCTTTCAATCAACATTTGCCTGTTTGCAGCCGATAAACCCAATCCCTTCTCTCTGATATTGCCAGAAATCAGAATTAATTTGTCGAAATTCGAAGGTCGTTCTTCGCGCAGTTTTTCATATAGCTGAAGTAGAAGAACGTTACGATTTATAAAATCGGTTTATTATAATAATTGCAATAATTTCTAAGATATTTTTAACACAATAGAGAAATAGAAAGTGTAATAGCGTTTAAGAACATTTTACTTTAAATGCATTTCAGTTTTATTAGATACCTACATACAATACTATTTATATACAATACTATTTACAGAGTATTAATGTCGAAAACAACTTTTGTTAATAATGACTTTACATAGCGTTTAGAAAAATATTTGTTTTATCATACCTTTAAATGTGATATACTCGTATATTAAAGATCTTAAATATCTTAAAGAAATGCGTTTTTACAAAAAGGTTCTTTTTCCACAACACATTTACCGGTAAATTTAACATTTGTTCGAGCCTTTCGTTAATATTCAGTCCATTTTTTGAACGCATTAACAGAAATATTTTACGAACATCTGGGCAAGATCGCAACACATTTTAGATAAACACTTTACCCAGAAATCCTGTCGCACCTGTCAACAATATACTTTGTCCAGCATAAAATGCAGGAATCGACTTGGTTGGATCAGTTATATCATCTTGTTTATCACTTTTAAAACAAAGCTAACATAAACAATAACAACTTAGCAATGCAATACGTAGGAATGGAAAACACTTGAAATTGTTGTCACTTTTTATTATGACGGTAAAAAAATGTAGGTACAGTTTGAATAAATGTTTGTAACTATTTATATACCTTCGATTAAGGCAGACCGGGGCAAAAACGTCTTCGGGGTGAAATCGTCAAATCAAATATCTCGGAACCTGTATATTGTGCCAACTCGCTATTGACATTGTCAACGCTGCTTATGGTACCCATGTGACAAACGGATCTTCGGCAGGTTACCTGCCGTGTTATGATTTTTACGAGGACAAACGTGTTTTCGGAAGGTAAAAGTGAAATTTTCTGCGCGTGGAAATTTTGTAATATCTACAATAATATTTGCTCTCCAAATCTCGAGGTACGTGATTATAAAGAGTTATACATGCTGAACACGAATCCAGTGTGGTTTTTTCATTATCGTTGATGTCTAATATTTCGTGGGCGATCAAACCTGAAACTTGTGTTTGGGGCTAATTCGTCAGTAAGCACCCGGGGTGGACTTTTATAATATTGGCAAATTTTCTAATTTTATTATATTTTTCAGTCTTTTCTACCCCTATTTCATATATATTTCTTTAATATTTGGTTGATTAGTTCTTGAGTTATAGAATCCGTACACACAAAAACACAAAATGATGAAACATTTTAAAACTTTAATTAATAAATGTTTACATTTTTCTATTAACAAATAATTAATAAAATGTATTCTATCAGTTTTCATAATCGGAATTATGTATTTATGGAGTAGCGACTCTGCCCCGGCATTTTTAAGATTTCAATTTTTCCACCGTTATCGTTTTTGCTCTATACCGGTTAAACAAAGCGACGTAGACAAAAATTTCCTATATAAATTTTGTAGCTAAAGGTTCACTCTTTACAACGGTATACTACATTTAACTAAAATTATTTATTTTGTTGTTAAAAATCGGCACCGAAAAAAAACTGTCGATCTCGCCCCGGTCTCCCCTACTACTTACATACGAATTGAATTATTAATCGTGTTATAGCCAATCAAATCTCTAGACCTATTTGAGCTATAGGAAACAGAAAATGATGTGCAGGAAATAATGTAAGGTTGAAAGAGCAAGCATACAATAAGATGTATATGCAATAAGACGCGTTTAATATGGCAGTGACGTAAATAGTATTTTGTGTGGCAAATGTGAAAAACAACGAATTATGTCGCGCGTGAAGTTGCCGCATGAGCCGAAGGCTTATGGTGCATTCACACGAGTACGAGTGTGAATGCATCATAAGCTGAGGCGAATGCGGCAACCTCACGCGCGACGTAATTCGTTGTCTTCCGCACATGCCACATACAATATTTTTTGTAATGCCTGTCGCGAAAGTTCGATTTGAGATTAAAAAATCCATTTCATCCTTCTTGAATGATGACCGCGGTTGTAACGAATTGACTTTTTGTTTTGCGTGAATTTCGTTACGTTTAAGTTTGTTGTGTCAGTCGAAAATCGTAAAACAAAAACTATTAATCGTGAAAAAAAGGAAATTTTTTACACACTAGTGCGGTAAAGTAAGTCATAAAGGTGCTTTTCTCGCACTAGTGCGGTAAAGTAAGGCATACATTGAATCGTTGAGAAATAAGCCACTTTCCGCACGTTAAACAGCAATCGAAAATCGAACTTTTGCGACGGGCATTGCAAAGAATATATTACGTACAATGTATCTTATATTGCATTAAATTAAAGTATAATGCAATCAATTTTACTTTGCATTTTAGATAAAAGATATAATGCAATTTATTTTACATTCCATAAAATTAAATAGGTATATATGTAATGCAATTATTTATTACTTAATTTGGAACGAAACTAACGTAAATAATAAAACTATACTTTAATAATCTAGCAATGCAAAACGTATGTACTGATACACTTGGAACGGTATCGCCTTTGTTATATTAATAAAGAAATGTAGGTAGAGACAGAATAAATTATTTAAAACTACTGCTTACGTAAGAATTAAATTATTATTGTCTGATTGTCAATCAAACGTATGGAGCTGTCTGCGCTTTAAGAAACACGAAATGATATGCATATTAAAAGATCGTTGAAAGATTGAACATACAATACATGCAATAATATACAGGGTGTTTCAGGACCTCTGCAACAAACTCTGAGGAACGATAGGTCTTGCAGAAAGGATCATTTTTTGTCAAGCAACCCATGTCCTCTGACGCGTCGTTTAGGAGCTACGCGACCGCGCAGACAGGTCTTAGGTGACATGTGTCTTACAATTATAAAATAAATTAATTATTTATTGTTTCAAGTGCACTTGTAGGGGCAGTTTGCAGAAGATGTTCAAAGTGTCTATCCTGAACCTGATTGCATTCTATGCTACAGAATGCAATACCAATGCCACATCGAAGATAGCAGCAAGAAGTCAACTGTAGCGCAGAATGCAATCAGATTCAAGGTAGACACTTTAAACATCTTCGGTAAACTGTCTGCAAGTGTATTTAAAAAAATAAATAAATAATTCATCTTATAATTGTAATACACATGTCACCTAAGACCTGTCTGCGCGGTCGCGTAGCTCCTAAACGACGCGTCAGAGGACATGGGTTGCTTGACAAAAAATGATCCTTTCTGCGAGACCTATCGTTTGTTGCAGAGGTCCTGTAACAACCTGTATATCTGCTTCATAATATGGCAGTAGAGATATAATATAATATAAAATATATTTAATATTTTTTTAAATATTTTTATATTACTGCTTTTTTTATAATCATCTGCAGCCTATATTGTTTATAAAGATTAAAATATAACATTATAGTGTTAGATAGAGACAGATATATACAAAAGTTCCTGGAATTTTTTTGAAAACATTAAGCAACTACAAAACAGTACACAAATTTAAATATCTACACTTTAAACAGAACATAAAACTTTAATAAAACATTAATAACAAAATTAAACAAAGAAAATCACAACAAATGCTCAAAATTGTTTCCTTTGGCTTTAATACATTTTCAAAGCCGCTTCAAAAAATTGTTCACAATGGTCACGCACTACTGGATATTAATTTCATTCCAGGCACAAGGGACTCCTTGATTTAAAGCGAATTCCAGAGATTTTTTGCTCCAAGGTGGACCACACGGAAAAGTCCATCGGGTTAAAAACGGGCTTCTTTCAATTAAACTTTTATTGATGCTGCTTGTTCTTTGCTAGCAATACTTTTTCCAGTATTATACTTTATTAATGAATTATCTTCCTGTATATCTTTAATCATCTGCATTCTTTAAAAATGTGTTATCAATATTATATTAATAAAACTCAAAATGTAATGTGTGTAAGAAGAGAAAATATTTCATACGATATTGACGAACTTAATTACAAAAATATTTAATAGGTGTACAAAATACTAAATAGAGCTGTGGAGAATAATTACGCTTCAGCAAGATTGGCCACCAGCTCATTCGGCGGGAACAACTATCGTGACGTGCGAAGAGCTGTTTCCTGGTTTCTGGGGCAAGTATAATATATATGTTTTGCTGCCAAAATCGCCGGATTTTAACCCGATGGACTTTTCCGTGTGGTCAATCTTAAAGTAAAAGATCTCTGAAATTCGCTTTAAATCAAGGAGGCTTAATAATTACGAATTGCATTTATATAATATTCTGCTGCCGTTGAAGAAAAGTAAATAGGAAAATATAAATAGGAAAATATAAATATTAACTTCTTTCTATCACATATTTATAATAAATTATTATACTTATACTATGTTACTTATTATACAAAATATACCTATTTGCCATGTTTTTTACTATGTTTCAACTCAACATAAAATAAAGTAAAATAAATAAAACCTACAAAAATAATATGTTTAACTAGAGTTGAAATTGCAAATAAAGAGCAATGAAATTAAGTGAGCAAGTAGAAACTTGCACATTGTTTTCTCATAGTTTTTAAGTGAGCCAGTAGAAACTTGCACATTGCTTTCTCATAATTTTTAAGTAAGCCAGTAGAAACTTGCACATTGCTTTTTCATAGTTTTTAAGTGAGCCAGTAGAAACTTGCACATTGCTTTCTCATAATTTTTAAGTGAGCAAGTAGAAACTTGCACATTACTTAATCAACATTTTATTTCGCTTATAAAGCTTCCTCTATGAGGAAGCTTGTTTTTTATTTGATGTACAATTATTAGTAAATATTCTTTAATTTGGCTTCCTCATAGAGGAAGCTTTATAAGCGAAATAAAATGTTGATTAAGTAATGTGCAAGTTTCTACTTGCTCACTTAAAAATTATGAGAAAGCAATGTGCAAGTTTCTACTGGCTCACTTAAAAACTATGAAAAAGCAATGTGCAAGTTTCTATTGGCTTACTTAAAAACTATGAAAAAGCAATGTGCAAGTTTCTACTGGCTCACTTAAAAACTATGAGAAAACAATGTGCAAGTTTCTACTTGCTCACTTAAAAACTATGAGGAAGCAATGTGCAAGTTTCTACTTGCACACTTAAAAACAATGAGGAAGCAATGTGCAAGTTTCTACTTGCACACTTTAAAGCTATGAAGAAGCAATGTGCAAGTTTCTACTTGCACTCTTTAAAGCTATGAGGAAGCAATGTGCAAGTTTCTACTTGCACACTTAAAAGCTATGAGGAAGCAATGTGCAAGTTTCTACTTGCACACTTAGAAGCTATATGGAAGCAATGTGCAAGTTTCTACTTGCTCACTTTTTTTATTATCCTAAAACATCATTTTTTGAAGTCTCAATTATTAAGACTTGAAATGTTCTAACTAAAATTAAAAAATTAGCCCTTTTGCAAAAAGACTAACCCTCTTGCAAAAGGCCGCCCTTTTGCGAAACACTGATTGTTTCCCAATAAAACTGAACGCACTTTAGGCTTTTTGGCACACATTGGCTGATGCTAGGCTAGACACTTACGTCAGTTTTATTTAAAAAACGATCAATGCTTTTGCAATAGAGCGCCCTTTTGCCCTCTCTCTCTTTCTCTCTCTCTCTCTCTTTCTTTTTCTCATTTGAAATTTTGGAGAATTCGTACATATATCGAAGCTTTATAAAGCTGGGTCTAATCAACCAAACCATAATGAATTATATATGAAATAGGGGTAGAAAAAACTGAAAAATATAATAGAATCAAAAAAATTGCTAATAATTAATACTAAATTGTCAAAAAATATCAATTTATGAAAAGTCTCAATTGTTGAGACTTGGGATGTAGCCCTTAAAGGTTAAAATTTTAAGATTTTAGCAATTTTTTTAATTCTATTATATTCTTTAGTCTTTTTTACCTTTATTTCATATATAATTCTTTAAGATTTGGTTGATTAGTTTTTAAGTTAAAGACATTTAAAATTTCGGGGAATCCGTCCATACATAAACATGAGTCTAATTAACCAAATTTTAAAGAATTTTATATGAAATAGGGGTAGAAAAGACAGAAGAATATAATAAAATTAGAAATAGCCCAATATTTCAAAACTTACAAAAGTTAGAGCAATCAAAGGCTTTTCTTAAAAAATTCAAAATTTTATAAAGAAAGAAGCCCTTTACCAATTATCGCTAAATTCAATTCCATCCTTCCTTAAATAATACTTTATCGATTAAAAAAAAATTTATCCCTATATCTCAATATTTGCATAAGTTAGAGCAACCAGGGACATTTCTAAAACATGCAGGGGAGTGCAGTTTTAAATATAAAATTTGCACACTTTTTAATTATATTTGGTTGATTAGTTTTTGAGTTAAAGGCATTTAAAATTTCTGGGAATCCGTACATACATAAAAGCCTTATAAAGCTGAGTCTAATCAACCA
The DNA here is from genome assembly GCA_035220615.1 of Leptothorax acervorum. NCBI lineage: Eukaryota > Metazoa > Arthropoda > Insecta > Hymenoptera > Formicidae > Leptothorax > Leptothorax acervorum. Next base: position 14,900 of record JASTWQ010000630.1, on the reverse strand, counting down.
AATCTTAAAGAATTATATATGAAATAAGAGTAAAACAATTTGAAATTGAAATTAAATTTAAATAAGAAATAGTATTCAACAAATACTGTAATCATCCCTTGGTTTTCCCGGGCGTTTTTTCAGGAATTTCGAGATTGCTCGCTTGCGATGTACACAGAACTTCGATATTTCTCTGCAAAAAATATCCGGAAAAACCAAGGGATAAAGTCGGTAATCGGTAAGTAAAATATCGAGGTTCTGTGTACATCGCGAGCGAGCAATCTCGAAATGTCCGAAAAAACGCCCTGGAAAACCAAGGGATGAAGACGCTGATCGGTAAGTGAAATATCGAGGTTCCGTAGTAACCTATGTTTTGCGCAAGGATGTAAAGAGTAACTGTGCAAGAGTTTGTTCAGATCGGTCGAATAGTTTAGGAGTGTATAAAGAACAAACAGACTTAAAAAACGCCCGGGAAAACAAAGGGATAAAATCGGTAATCGGTAAGTGAAATATCGAAGTTCTGTGCATACATCGCGAGCGAGCAATCTCGAAATTCCCGAAAAAACGCCCGGGAAAACCAAGGAATAAAGTAGCTGATCGGTAAGTGAATAATCGAGGTTCCGTAGTAGCCTATGTTTTGCGCAAGGATGTAAAGAGTAACTGTGCAAAAGTTCGTTCAGATCGATCGAATAGTTTAAGAGTGTATAAAAAACAGACGTACATACAAACATACAGACATTCTATTTTATATAGATAGATATAAAATTCGATAAGATTTAAATGTTGCTCTAATTTCCATTAATTTTGAGATATCGGTCTATTTATAATTTTATTAGATTTTTTTTATAAAAAAACACTTTCTAAAAGAAATTAAATCCATCGTCACAATCCCCGAAAAATTAGAAAAATTTTGGCACCGGTTTCGAGAAAATCGGTATTAGGTAATTATATAGATAGAGAAAGCTTTCTTTTAAAAGAAATAAACCCATAGTCGCAATCCCCGTAAAATTAGCAAAATTTTGGCACCGCTTTCAAGAAAATCTGTAAAACAAAAAATTGAACCCCATGGTAATCATCTCCAAGAAATTAGAAAAATTTTGACACCTGGTTCAAGAAAATCGGTCCATCAATGAATGAGTAGTTTGCGGACAGACAGACAGACAGAGATTAAAGGATTATTATATTCCGGAAAAATTGGAAAAATATTGTAACCGCCTTCCAAAAAAATCGGTAACGAAAAACTATATACTTTATGGCACTCCCCGGAAAATTCTACCCCCGTTTCATATACAATTCTTTGAGATTCGGTCAATTATTTCCGGAATAATTGGAAAAATATCGTAACCCGCTTCCAAGAAGATCGGTAACGAAAAACTATATACTTTATGGCACTCCCCGGAAAATTCTACCCCCGTTTCATATACAATTCTTTGAGATTCGGTCAATTAATTCCTGAAAAATTGGAAGAATATCGTAATCGCCTTCCAAAAAGATCGGTAACGAAAAACTATATACTTTATGGCACTCCCCGGGAAATTCTACCCCTATTTCATGTACACTTCTTTAAAATTTGGTCCATTAATGAATGAGTAGTTCTCGGTCAGACAGACATACAGACATACAGACAGACGTCAGGTACTTATATGTATAAGATAGAAAATTCGTTAAGATTTAAATGTTGCTCTAATTTCCATTAATTTTGAGATATCGGGCTATTTCTAATTTTATTAGATTTTTTCAGTCTTTTCTACCCCTATTTCATATATAATTCTTTAAAATTTGATTGACATTTCAAATTTCGGAGAATTCGTACATACATAGAAGCTTTATGAAGCTGAGTCTAATCAACCAAATCTTAAAGAATTATATATGAAATAGGGGTAGAAAAGACTGAAGAATATAATATAATTAGAAAAAATTGCCAATAATTAATACCAAATTGTCAAAAAACATCAATTTGTGAAAAATATCAATTATTGAGACTTGAGATGTAGCCCTTAAAGGTTAAAATTTTAAAATATTCGCAATTTTTCTAATTCTATTATATTCTTCAGTCTTTTCTACTCCTATTTCATATATAATTGGTTAAGATTTGGTTGATTAGTTCTGGAGTTATAGAAATTTCAGTAAATTTGGCACAGACATACATACATACATACATACATACATACATACATACATACATACGGACATTTTTTAAAATTGCGATTTTTCGACGTTTTAGAACATTCTGAACACATTGGCGTCAAAAACTAAAAAACAACTTTTTCTTTGGTCTTTTCTACCCCTATTTCATATATTTTTCTTTAATATTTGGTTGATTAGACCTAGCTTTATATGCGATCAAAGGTCCATATACGAAGTTTATGAAAACAAAGCTTCCTCTATGAGGAAGCAAAAAGATATAAGTTTATTTGAAAATGGAGTTAAATCAATATAATCCAAATAAAATACTTAACATTAAATAACAATGTCCCAGATATTTTAAAAATACAATAAGTCTATCATAACAAATATCTTCCGATAAAAAATGACTTCCCTTCTATGCGTGCTTAATTATCATAAATTACAGTTTATTTTACACGTAGTATGGATAAGTCAACAATTTTTTATAATGCATTAGAACACATCCACTTACATAATGTCCACAGCACAGCAATAGAGATGAAAATTTCCACTACTTTAACGAACAGATATACTCTAAAAATGGAATAAATGCGATTAATACATTATACGTATTATAATTATTTTGATTATTCCTTTTAAACAGAAAATTGTATAAATTATATTTAATACATAAATACTGAAATTCTTATTGACGATTTTTCTTTTTTTTCTGAATTATTTACATTACACAATACACATTGATAATATATGTCGTTTACAATTAATATAAGTAATTATTGCAAATATTTTATTTTATTGCTGAATTAATAAATAATATATTACACTTATAATAAATTTTTGAAATTTTGACATCTAAGATATGATTGCCATAATTATAGCTATAAATCATACACTTACTTTTTTATACACTAGATTCGTTTTATCAGTTAGTTTCAGAAAAATAATCAAATGTTTATTTCTCTATTGTGATAACATGTTATCTAATATAGGAGCCGATATTTAACATATCATACAATTTCAAGAACGCATAAATAATAATAAATTCTGTTTATAATATATTTTACCTATTATTATGTGTTTTGGCTTCATTCAATCGATTCATGTCTTCGTGAAGAAGATACTTTTTGGCACCAATGATATTATTCCTTTATATCGCAAGACAAATATTTATTGGCTTTAATTAACCTTTAGTGTAAGCATTATTTAGAATAAAAAATATAACAAACTTACTTCATATAACTTCTAAAATCGTAATCGGAATAATCCATTGAAAACATATCCCGGTTATCAGGTGATATTGAAGATATTAGAGGTAACATATTCGTATTGCTGTATTTCCATTCATGGAACGAAAAGTAACTTATAGCACGATTGGTCACATAAAATCTTCTCTGCAGCCGTACTAGCCTAATTTGAATATTACTCATTAATACGAAATAATGTAGTTATAACAACACAGCTTCAACCATATTACTGCAGCAGTTTCAAAATCCAATTACAATAAAATAGATGTAAAGAAAACATGTTTAAAGAATATTTTATAGATATGTTGTTACGCACAAAATTTTTTCTAAATATGTAAAAAAGATAGATAAATAAAGAAAAACAATACGCGAAATAATAAACTTCCAGATTAATATTAAATAGAAATATTATTTTATTCTAAAGATATATATTACTTTAGTTTGCGGATTAAATACCTCCGATTAAATTAAATACAGTCGAACCTCGATAACTTGAACCTCGTTAAATCGAAAACCTTTATAATTCAAATTTTTTTTACTCCCTTAAAAAAACCTCTATAAGTCGAAAAGAACCTCTGTAAGGCCGGTTTTACACGTATCCTGCACCGGGTATCCGATCAAGTAAAGTGCTTTCACACTATCCGTCTCAACAGGTCTGGACATAGAGTTCAGTTTTATTGTACGCTCTGGCTGCTGCCGTATTACGACTGCCAGATAGATCGTGTGAAAGCTCGCACTAAGTTCTACGTACTTTGCCATGTCCGACGCCGAATATCCGGCAATTCCGACATCCGGCATCGGACAATATTGAGGTTCTATCCGGCTACCATTTGCCGTTTATCCGGCCTCCGGCTATTGGACAAGCGTGTGAATGCTCCCATATTAGTTCATATACTTCGCGAACGGATATCCGATGCCGGACGGTCTTATCCGGCACGTGTGAAACGGGCCTAACTCGAAGAAAACCCCTGTAAGTCGAAGAAAAATATGAAATTAACTCAAAGTATTTTTTCAGCGTACCAATTACCTTACAATTAGTTTACCTCTACAACTCGAATCGTTTCGAGATATAGAAGTCAATGTTATAAATTGACCTCTGTATCTCGAATTTTGATCAATAAAACTTCTATAACTCAAAGTAAAAAGATTTTGCATCAGCTTCTTTTTCTTGTATTCTTCTTTCTCTGCCCGTTCGCTCAAACAACTGACAAAATTTTAAACGCGATATATGACAAAGTAATAAGGAGTACATAGAAAAGTCCTAGATTAGTTCGTTTGTTTTGACATTATTGTTTATCTAATATGACTTCTCTAATGATTTTTCACTGTTGCTGACTTTAATTTATTCAACCGTTACTCGTCAAGATATTCAGACGTGCTTCTTAACACGTAAGAAATTGACTATATTTTATCACTTTATAACTTATTATTTTACATTTTTTTCATACTTATTGTTATTTTAGATTTATAAGTACAGGCTAAAAAATGAGTTTAGGCAGAAAATTAAAATTGTTAACTGTATCGGAAAAACATGAAATAAAATCACAGATTTTTTTATTAAATAAAAAGAATATGTCTATATATGGTATGCATCTCTATAAATAAATATGAATTTACTTCTTTAAAACTTCTTAAAACTTTTTTAAAAGTTATTAAAATCTTTTTGTTACTCTGTTGTTATTTATGTATAATTTCGAAACCTCAACAAGTCGAATTTTTTTCACATCTCTATAACTCGAAATCTTGATAGCTCGTAATACTTGATAACTCGAATTTTCTTTTGTTCCCTTAAGGTTTAAGTTATCGAGGTTTGACTGTACATGTAGTAAGTAAGTTATTTTAAATTTGCTAAAGTAGTTAAACATTTAATTTAAAACTTACATAGGTCGATGTCCAAAAAAATTCAAAACCGAATCTATTAATATAGCTGGTAGAATATTCAATAATATTGTAAATATATAAAACAGAAAAAAATTTTCGGTCAGTATTGCGTTAGGAATGCAGATAATTCCTTCAAAAGGCACCTCATTTCTTACATTGAATAACAATTTTATAATATTTTGCTGAGTCATGTGTCTTTGAGTTGTACAGTTTAAAACAAAAGGTGTTGAACTCTCTGAAAAGCTGTATAATAATAAACAAAATTATATATTATTAAATAAAATAAATAATAGAGAAAAGTCCCCTATTATGAGATAGGATTCCTAATATGAGATAACGGGGTTTCTTTTAAACTATTAGGCCCTATCTGGGCCTATTAGTTCAAAAGAAACCCCGTTATCTCATATTAGGAAACTATCTCATAATAGGGGACTTTCCTCTAATAATAAATTTGAAATTTGCACCAAATTTCGTATAATCTGCAGTTTTGTGTAATCTTAAATTTCGGAAATAAGGCAAATATTTACGAAATGTCGAATTATAGTGCTAACACATAGAATTATTATTAAAGATTATTAATATTTTTACATGTTTCGGCGAAATAAACATATAGGAATAAAAACATAAAAAATCCGTTAATAAATTATTTAAAAATTGTTAGTTTTATTTAAAGATGTGAATAATCAATCCTATTAGTGGAAACTAAAATATATATAATAAATAATATAATAAATATAAAACTGAAAAGAGAATCTAAATAGTCGTAATTCGCATTACGAACACTGTAAAAATTATCTTTTGAGCAATTAAATACTGTAAATATTGCATAATATTGCATGATACTAACATCTGCAACCATAGACATTGTATTTGACTTAGGGCCACTTCGACCAACTCAGATTAACTTTAATCGACGATTAAGTGGCACTTAATCGTCGTGACGACTAAGTTGGCAACCGTGATTGATCAATCTGTCTTAACGATAAATGCAATTTGTCAATTGCAATGGAATAATTAGTCGATTAAACTAATCGGGGTAATTATGCAGTAATACGGACCATCCTCTGATAACCTTGACCTTGACATATGTTGTCAAGGTCACCCTCCTGAGTGACCTTCAGAAGGTTTTAGCCGTCGCTCGTTATTCATTAAAAAGTTATTAACAAAAGAATTTCGAAAAATATAGCAGTTATTTTGAGTATTAAAATGCATAAACGACCTTGACTTTGACATATAGTGTCAAGATCACCCTTCTGAGTAACCTTCAGAAAGTTTTAGCTGGCGGTTATTGTTTATTAAAAAGTTATAAACAAAAAACATTTGGTAGAGAAAATTATTTAAAGCAGTGAATTGTTAGTATATTGAAAGGAAAGTTATCAACTATTTTTTGCTTTAAATAACTTTCCTTTTAATATACCAACAATTCACTGCTTTAAATAATTTTTACCACCAAAAGTTATAAACAAAAAAAATTTAGTGAAAAAAATTATTTAAAGCAGTGAATTGTTGATATATTGAAGGGAAAGTTACCAACTATTCTCTGCTTTAAATAACTTTCCTTTCAATATGCCAACAATTCACTGCTTTAAATAATTCTCTACACCAAAAAAAAATTTTTTTTTTGGTACATACTTGTAAAGCGCGTCACTAACCTATAGGTTAGTGACGCGCTTTAAAAGTATGTGCTTTGTAAGTTGAAGCACATACTCTCTATTCTCTGCTTTAAATAACTTTCCTTTCAATATACCAACAATTCACTGCTTTAAATAATTTTCCTTTGTTCATACATGTACTATTTCCACATAAATATCAGTCATTTATGTCTATTAGTACTCAAAATAACTGCTACATTTTTAAAACTTTTTTTGTTAATAACTTTTTAACGAATAACGAGCGACGGCTAAAACCTTCTGAAGGTCACTCAGGAGGGTGACCTTGACAACATATGTCAAGGTCAAGGTCATCGGAGGGTGGTCCGTATTACTTCATAATTACCCTAATCGGAGTTGGTCGAAGTAGCCCTTATAGCATTTCTTTTTATATTTAATAAGATAGATTAAACAAGATGCATATTGTAAACATGGATTGATATAATTTTAAATAGAGAGGAAAAGATTTTGTACTTATAACTTCATACACTTAAAGATGCATGTGTGCACACGTTGATGATCATACCTGGTTAATCCTAACTTCCAAGATACAACAATTATAGCTTTGATGACTATATCTACTGGCACTGTATTTTCAATAGCATGTTTATTACAACAGGCTACTCGTATTACTCCCTTTCCGCCACCAATGTAAAGTCCTATTGGACCATAAACGTTATCTATCCATCCCGGCATTGGCTCTCTTAACGTTGGCATCACTAAAATGTGAAATACTTTTGTTAGACTATTATTGTTAGATTATTATTTTATTTTAGTCACATTATTAAAATTCCGCATAAATTATCAAGCGAAATGTAAGAGAAAAGTTGTAGAATCCTATATACATATGTTCAAAAAATGTTCTGTTTACTTTGATTAATTTATTCGTTAGCAAAAGCGTTTGTAAAAAACATATTTGGTATATATATATTTTACTTATATTATATAAATACAAAACATAAAAATAAATCTTTCAAAATCTGTATTAAAACTTAAAATATACCTACATATGAATTTTCTTTCTATTTACTTTCTATTTACTATTTGATGTCTTCATTATTTTCTCTTTATAAGAAATTATACTTTATTAGTAAAACTATTTTATTTTAAAACAATGTAAAACAAAATAATAGAGGAAAAGGTGGTATCGCGGCCCCCTGCTTGTAAGTTGGCCTCCCCATGATTTTCATATTTCTGATAACGCCATATTCGCCGCATTGTCATATCTGCTTCTCCTATGTACCATGTGACCAGGGAAACAAGGATACACTGAGTGAAGCACTGGTGGCCGTATCGGGCGTTTCTGTCACAACGCGCAGAACGAAAGTTTATTGTCCCGTTAAAAAAGAAAAATTTCTCAGAAGTTTATAGGATTCAGAGACTTTTATGGTAATATATCTTTGCCAAAAGGTTCGTGAAATCGATATTTCCAAGTAAGTTCGCTCAGTCTTCAGTATTTTTAATTACAAATCAAAAATTTCCGAAGCAATGTATGTTGATATAGTGGCCCCCATGATGGATCTAGGCCTGAAAGTCCTGTTTTTGATATATCCGACATTGAAACTCCTGGTGGGGCTCCTAATGACGCAAATTTTTGCCAGGAACATTATTCCATGGACCAACATGGTGAAATTTGGATTCAATGTCTTATTTGTCGCTTATAGGCACATCGTGCGAAAAAGATGAATATGTGTGCGATTGTTGTTTGTAAATGATAAAACTGAGAAGTTTATAAATTGTTTTATTTATTCTGTAATGTTTATGCATTAGTTTCTAAACACTGTTGTCAAAAAAGTTGTAATTTTTGATGGGGGCCATATTACCCTCACTTTTTCCAAACGTCATAAAATGACATGCTTCAGAAATATATGTTCTATATAATTTAATTGTTTTTGCATTCGTTCCACGTTTTAGCAGACACAAACTGAATAGTTTACCTCCATTTTAAGCAAAAGTTTAGAGCAGCTAAAGTAACAGTTCAGATTTTATAGAGAAAAAACAAACTGGGGGGCTACAATACCACCCCTTCCTTTAAAGGTGCAAATATTCAGCATCCTACTATATATTGACAAATTGAAATAAAAATTTATTTTAAAAAATTAAAAGAAAAGCTACGTACCAATGGGAGGTCTTAAGATCGCGCAAGGTAGAGAAGAAGAATATTCCTGTATTACACTTTCTGATAGGTTTTTCGAGAATATATACGTGTTGGGAGCGTAATCCAAACATCTATACATAATTTTAAGTATATACAGAATTAAATATTTCAGTATTATTAAACATGCGACGTAAATAAGAAAATAGTTTTAAGAAAATAAATTGTTCTACTATATTGTATAAAATTTTTGTAATGACGATTTTTGTTAATTATAACTTACTTAGCTGTAAAAATGTTTAAGGTATGCTCATCCAACGACTCTGCCATTTTGATCATCTTTTGCCAATCAGTTATAGGTGGATAAGCCTTTTCTTCAACAAATGGCTTATTTACATGTGCAAATGCTGTACTGACATATACTAATGCCTTTAACACATAAACAGAATTTATTTAAAAATTATATATTTTTTAAATTTTTTATAGCATATACAAAAGTTTGTATTATAACAATAGATAATTGATTTATATTATTTGGATATTAACATAGTATGATATCTCAATCAGGCTCGCATTCTTCCTAATTTATTTTGATCAAAACATTATTCAGTTTGAAAAATGGGCCATAATAAGTATTTGGGAGAAAATGTGTGATTAAAATATGAGTTGTTGCGCAAAACATGATCTAAAATATATTATGTAACGTTGTTACATAATGTAATAAATTATTAATAAATACAAGTACACAATTTCAATTACTTACTTTTATATTCTCCATACTTTGAGCTAAAATACAGATATCTCTTGTTGCTCTAATATTGACAAATATGGCATATTTTAAACTGTCATTAAATCTCACACTTGCCGCTCCATGTATTATTATAGTCACTCTTTCAATCAACATTTGCCTGTCCGCAGTCGACAAACCTAGTCCCTTCTCTCTGACATCGCCAGAAATCGGAACTAATTTCTCGAAATTCGCTCTCGAAGGTCGCTCATCACGCAATTTGTCAAATAACTAAAATAGAATTATATTTTAAATTATAAAAATTTTTTGTTAAAATAATTACAATAATTTCTACGATGTTTTGAATAAATTTACATTAGAAGGTTAGAACGTGTAATGGCGTTTACAACAACATATTGTACTCTAAATGCATTCCAATATTTTATTACATGCTATTTACAAAGTGTTAATGTCAAAAGTAACTGTCTTTAATAATGACGTTACCATAGCGTTCAGAAAAGAATTTTGTTTTACTATACGTTTAATTGTGATATAATATATTAAAGATCTTAAAAATTTTGAAGAAATGCGTTGTTACAAAAAGTTTCTGTTTTTATATATTAAACTTACCGGTAATTTTAACATTTGTTCAAGTCTTTGGTTAATATTTATTCCTTTTTTTGAACGCATTAACAGAAAAATTTGACAAACATCTGGGCATGATCGCAATACTTTTTCAATAAACACTTTACCCAGAAATCCTGTTGCACCTGTCAAAAATATACTCTGTCCAGCGTAAAATGCAGGAATCGATTCGGCCGGATCAAATGCCATCTTATTTATTACTTTTAAAACAAAGCTAATATTAACAATAACAACTCAGCAATGCAACACGTAGGTTCTGAAACACTTAGAATCGTTATCTTCTTTGTTATATCTGTAGATAAAATGTAGATAGGATGTATAAAATTTGAATAGAAGGTCAATATGGCGCAAATGTTTTACAAAGAAATGGCCCAAAAAAAGAAGAAACAAGTCGCACACACTGAGATATAATTGTATACTAGAGTGTGCACTGCGCAACGACATATATAAATAGACTAAGCATTCCTATGTTTTTGCTATGGAGGGGGTAAAACCGGAAACTGGAATTTTACATAATTGAGAGAGACAGTGCGTTTGCCGGGATAACTATTTCATTGTATGACAAAGACAGCCTTAATAATCCAATATATACTTACACTCCAGTATACTTACATCTAAGTGGTCGCAAATAATAAAAAACACGGACATATATAATGCACGAAAGAAGATTTTTATGTTTTATATTTTGTATATTTGACGTTTTTGTAATTAAATTTGCCAATATTGTGTGAGAAGTTTTGTCATCTTCCACACATTATATTTTTAGCTTTTTATTTATAAAATATTAATAAGATGTTTTTAAAGAACGGAGATGATTAAAGATATGCAGGAAAAGAGATACGATTGGAAAAGAACAATACTAGATAAGTATCCCCGTTGAAAAGATCCAGATGGAAATCCAGATGGTAATCTACATGGATAACTAGATAAAAATATATGTGGATTCCTATGGATTTCGGATGGTTTTGTATGGATTTCCTATGGTTATCCAGATGGAAAACCGTATGAAAAGGTACAGATGGAGATTCATATGGTTATATATATGGCTAACCATATAGATTTTTACCTGTATCCCAGGTCGGATTTGTATGGTTTTCCACATGATTATCCACATGTACAACCAGCTGCATTTTTTGGATGGCAGTTTATATGGTTTTTCACATGGTTTCCATATAATTTCTCATATAATTTTCCACATGGTTTTCTATAATATCGTTTTTTGATAAAACAATTTACTATTATCAACGTTTTTTTTAAAATAAAATCCAGGTTATTACATAAATATTGTCAAATCCATATGGATTGTTACAAAAAGTAAATAATTATCTACAATTTTTTTACAAAATCCAGATAGACTTTCTTATAGATTTTGACAAAATTGTGATTGATATCCTGGTGGATTTTATAAAAGTTTTATATAAAACTTCAGGTGGGTTTGATAAAAGCTAGCTATATATGAACTTTTTAATCTATTTATATAATATTTATTTAATATTACCTTTATAAATATTTATATAATAGAAAATTATCAGAAAGACGTACATTCTTAAAGTTTTATGCTGGATTTATAGAGGCGTAAAGTGTTAACTTGTGCCGAAAATGTAAAGTTTCGACCAAACACGTCATTCGATTCCGTTGTGCATAACCACGCATTGGTCGAAATTGTACGCTTTCGCTTCGCCATAAATTAATGGTTTACGGTTTCTATAAATCTGGCTTCATAGAACATACGTTTTTCTTTCAGATTTGTGTTTTATTGGATAATAAAGTAAAATAATAAAAACTTGTAAAATATTGATAAGTACGTTTGTTTATTTGAAGAACTTCAAAAACATAAATAACATAAATATAAATTTTTGTCAATAATTTTTTTTATAAAAAAAAGTATATTAAATTATAGTATCCAGAGCACGGAAGGTACGTGTGTTTAATATATATATATAATATATATTTATACTAATATATATGTGTGTATTAAATATACTAATTTTTCTCATTCTGGATTTGCTAACGCTTCCCTTTTTCTTTTAATTTCTTTTCTTGCGATACCTTTTACTTGGTTTATAACCTCCGTTAAGGCAGGATTTTTTTCTCTTAACCCATTCATCCAGTTCAATTTTGCGGATGTTCTTATTCCTCTTTTTTTTAATGTAATCCGCATGCATACTAAAATAAACATATTTTATTACATTTTTATAAGTACAGTATTAAGGTGGCTTCAGAGACTTTTAAATACAAGATATTTAATGAATTAAAGAACGTTTGTATTATTGATAGAAAAGATTTCAAGAAGGTCAACGACCAAAATTCTGAGAAAATAATTATAAATTTCAATTATTTTCTATAGGTTGTTATAAGACACTCAATTATTTTACAATAATAAATTACATTTTAATGCATACAAAAAATATAACTGAAAAAGTTGGAAGTGTAAATTATAAGTTACGAGAAATGTAATAGAACATTGAAAATAAAGTTAGGAGCAAGTGAAAAAATTATATGCGTGATATAATATGCGGGAATATCCAGTACTTGCATAATAATTATTATTATACATAAAAATATTTTTATTTAAATTAACATTATTATTGTTACTACTAGAAGCCCCAGACGTTGAAGTCACCTTAAGAATTACTATTATTATACAAAATTTTACATTCTTACATCTATAACTTTATCTTTTGCAGGGCTAATCGATGTACATAAATTGTGTCCATTAGGAGTCTTACAATTCTTATCGGTACTAACACACGACTTAGTAACTCAGTGTTGTTATACATGTTTCGCAGCATATTTTTGGCGAACAACCTTTCCGTTTTTGATCGAAGACATTCTGTCCATCGTGTACAGTATAAGAAATGCTTTCGGCTAAATAAATCATTTCTATCTGTAAATTAAATACACATATTGTCAACATTCGTTTAACATATATTATTGCTTTTGCAAAAGGTTTTTACAAAAAATTTTCAAAAAGTATGCAATATTTAAGGAAATTATCGATTAGGCAAACACAATTTCTTGATTTTTATAGAACTTGTAACATTTTTGACTTTGATGTCCTTCAGAATGCATTCATCCTTAAACCCTACTTAGTAAGTGTGTGTATGTAAGTGTACCACTCCTCGAAATCCGAACAAATGAAATGTCACTGACTCAAATCATGCAGAATTACAGCCTCAGTAAGCTTTTCAAGTAGAAATATTAATCATTCAGATTTAGAGAATATGTAAAAAAAAAAACAATTTAGAACATACATCATTCATATACAAACACTCACTAAAGTAGTTTAAAAAATGAATGGAGTGATATTCAGAGTCAAAGTAGTTTAAGTTCTAAGAATATTTACCTCTTCCCCATCTTCATCTACTTTTATCCTTTGTCGCCAATAACATTTCTCTTCCTTCTTTCCATCGTTTGTTCTATTTTTCGTCTCTTTTTTTTCTTTTCTGTTTCTTTTTCCGAATCTGTAGCATCATCTTCCGATTTGCTTCCAAATTGCTTTTTTTTTCGTTCTCGCCTTTTTGTTACTCTTTTTTTCTGTTTTCTCGATTTTTCCGTCTTTTTCATCTTCTGATTCTGTATTTTTCCGTTTCCTATTGTCTTTCTTTTCCTTTATCTGTGCATTATTCTATACAATAATTGAAATAAAAGAGGTATTGAATAAATAAAAAAGGTCAATTATAATTATGTGAACACTATAGTAGGTAGTTGTAAGTAGTAAAAATACGTACCATTTTATTCTTTTTTATTTATTGTCTGTATCACTTTCTTTACAGTTTTCATTTTGTGTTGAACTATTATTAAATAATGCTTCCTCAATTTTTTATACTTTCGTGGAAGGGATAGTTTTTACTTTTTTGGGAGTTACAACTCTCATTTATTGGAAAAGATGCTGCCTACAAGTTTAATAAAATTTACTTGTAAAAATAATTGCATTCTTTTTTAATATATATTAAATATAAAAAATTATTATGGTATATTAAATGCATTTATAAAGATAAATATGCAGTTTTATTGTCCAGATTTCTTTATTAATATATTAACTACTAAAAGAACTTTTACAGTAGAAATTTTTTTCTTTTAAATATAAATTTTTTTAGTAAATTGAAAAAGTTTGATTATTTACTTATAAAAAACCATGGGGTAAAATGGACAATCCTTCTTTACTTCATTTCAACAAATATGATAATGGCTAAAATATGATTGATTTACGTAGGCCTACTTTTCCCTGGCGCACTCGTTGCTTTGATGCTCTTTTTTTCATTACACAATTTAAGCTTATCATACAACCTGGTTGAAGCTATTTAATACTATTCAAGTCGACTTTTATAGTTTGTGATTTGCTGTATAACGTAAAACTCATAATTTTTTAATAAAATGAACAATTTTTATTTATTTCAATCAAAAAGGAAGACTAAAAAATGAAAAATATTGTAAAAATATTGAGTAAACAAGTAACTTAACATTGATAAAATGTTAAAAAAGTACTTAGACATATTTTGGACACGTATGAGGTGATAAAATCTCTTATGATTCAAACAAAGGGATGATTT